>JAVSCE010011425.1:0-58394 GCA_032199065.1 Smutsia gigantea | reverse complement strand
AAAATTCTTCCTTTTTACTGAATAAGGTCTGCGGTATTACACAGTTACTGCAAAGTCCAAATAAATCTAATAAACACACACACACAGAGGAAGCACCCTGCACATTACCCAGTATAATGCGGGTGCTCAATAAGTGAGTTGAATAAACGAAAGAATGAATGAATGAATGAATTGAATGAATGATGGTCTAAGGAGGGAGTGTCATTTTACCCCCAGGATATAACTTGGTAGAACCTGAACAATGCCATGTTTCTGTTTAAGTCATTGAACACCATTTTTTTTCAATCTAACTTGCTTATTTCTACAGTGCTATTCCCTTTTACCATGCACAGCTGAATTACCTACACATCATACCCCAAGGATAACAGCGATATTCATCAATATATAGTGATTACATAATGGGAACAAGCAAACCTATTCATTAGATAACCACCTTAAGTAAATATCTACCCCATCAAAAAAAAAACTGACAAAAAAGAAGTTAACTAATACATGTATAGTAAGATACAAATTAAAGAACGTACAATTGCCTACACTTGTTTAGCTTCTATAACCAGTGCTCTGTGGTATTATCATTCCTACTTTAAAAATAGTTAAAATTGTAACTCTAAAGTTACAATTCTTCTGTGATTTTTCAAAAAGTCCTTGACAGATATATTTGAGATGAATCAGAATTGGGGACACACACCTAGAGCTGTCACAAGAAATTTGGGGGATATCTGACCAGAAATCCCCAATGCATGTGTACAGTATCACCTACACGGTAGATATTCAATAAAAACTTGCCGAATGAATGAATGACTGCATTAAAGGGCAAGTATTAAAACTTCAATGACTTTAGATGACATTTCCTAGATTACAAAGCTACTAAGAGAGTGGAATAAGGAAGTGAACAGAGTTATGAAATCCCAAAGGCTTAAACATGAGAGTCAAACATCTGAATGATAATTACAACCTTGTTACTCTGTAGTCCTCTGACAGTGGCTAAGTCTTATCACAGGTTTGAATTTTACTTTCCTCATCTTAACACAAGACTTTCTTTTTAGGTATAAGTGAGAGGACACCTAGTTCAGCGTATCAGTAAAAATAAGACCATGCCAAACTCTTCACTACCAAACAAAGATACCAAATCACACATCTTTTTGGAGCACTCACCACTATTCGCATGAGAAGCATGTAGGTACACAGAGACTTAAAAATATAATTTATGTTGATGCTTTAGTATCAAAATCTGTATTCTTATATTTAAACATAAGTGAATAGTAAATTTTGCCAAGTCAGGGAAAGGTTATCTAAGCTATCCATATCTATAGAAAGAAGGAGGTATTCTGAGTTTAACTCTTTCAGAAGCTAAATGATGGATATTTTTTGCTTTCCAATAGGAGTCACTATAAGCAAAAAATTTAATTCATAAACTAAATTAATGTTGGTGGTTAGTTTTAATGCATTTAATGGATTGTTATAAAATATTTTAATAAGTGGTGATAACTTATACCTAAGGAGGGGTTGATGTTTAATATCCAACTTAAACTGCAATGACAAAAATCTGTATTAGATATGAGTATGGCTGTGTAAAAGATTTAGTTATCCAAGAAGGGTGTACACACACACACACACACACACACACACACACACACTAAAAAGAATTTTTTTTCTGATGACCGTAACAAGACAGCCTTGTGATCAGGTAGTGAAGACCAATAAACTTCCTACATGTACATCACATATATATATATATATTTTTGTATTGAGATCTTTGGAATGTAAAATTAACATGTTCCTTCAAGTGAGTTAGCTTCTTACTTTAAAAAAAACACATTTTTTTCTCAATTGGAATCCTAATTATCTTATACCTTTTTCAAAATACAGGTTTTATCTAGACAAAATACTCATCTGTGATAAATATACTTGTCAGATAAATAGCAAGACACTAATCTGAAGTAAATCCATATTACATGAGGAACTGACATGAAGTACAAATCATCTCAGTCCTCAGTGGCATAAACTTATTCTCTTGGCACCATTTAGATATTAAGTTTTAAGTATTTGTTGGTTCCAATATAGACAAGTTTAGTTTGGAAGATACTTTGATCAAAGAGAAGTATCAAAATATCAGCATAGACTGATACCTAATTTCTATTTGTGTCTTCATCAGTGACCTCCTACTGTTATCTTGAATAGGCTACCTTTATGTGGCCTGGACGCATATGTAGACATCTATAAGGTTTATCACATGACCAAGTATTTATGCTTTTCCTGGCTGGGCAGATAACTTACAGTCACACTGACAATAATGTAATTCACATCAACTACTAAGGTAAGCAACATGGGCTGTTTTTTTAACCAGACTTTTGTTTCATAAATATTTGACTTTTACCTTTCTGTAGCAGTATTTCTCTTCAGAGGAAAGAGGAGGTTTCTTATTTTGCTTTATATGGTATTATAAAAACTCACACAGAGATACTGTTTTGGTAACATACAGTAGTGTGCAACATAAATGCAAAAGCCAAGTTCATAAATTCTTGTATCCAGTTAAATCTGGTTAGAGTCATTTTCCCACTTTTCCTCATATTTTCCCATTTCTGTAGTAAAGAAAACAATGAATATATCATTACCCACATGAACATAACACCTTCTATGAAATTCAGCAAGCCAGAGATATAAAATGGCATTACCCTGCAGACTGGGGAACATGATTCTAATACCATGTGTGATACTGTAAAGTGAAATACTAAGTTGTAAGACCAGAACATGAAGATTTTTATGTTTAACTGCAATGGAAACTGCATGCTTCACTCGGAACTGAAATTCACTTCTTTCCTCCTCAATTGCAAGTGAAGACCTGCCATTACAAAAGTCATAAATTCATTCCATCATCAAATCCCTTAATTATTAGATGAAATTAGAAAAAGACCATATAAGTGACACTTCGGACAGCTAAAGGAGATATTTTAGGTTGAGAAAAGACTTCATTATGCTTCTTATCTTTCCCCAGGACAACAATCTCTTTCCCCTGGGATAAATGGAATGTTCTTTGAAAAAAAAAATTTCCTTTATCCTAACACAGTGTAATCCATAGCAGTCTCCAAGTTTGATACAAAAACAAACCATTTCTATTTTGGTACAATGAGGAAGCATCGCATCGGACAATGTAAAAACAGAGAGGGAGGAAGTTGACTCAGATTGCCGCCCTTCCCAGATGAAGAGAGCGAGCTGGCTTACCGCAGTCACCTGAATCGAATGAAATAAGACAACTGTTTTTTCCTGCAAATTGATGCACGTGTAAAAATGAATTCCCAAAAAGTTAAAGGGGAAATCCTGGGTATGTTTGTTTGTCTGGATGAAGGATTCCATTTGAGGAACTTTTGACAAAATGGATTGATAAAAGCAGACTGGAATCTGGGTACAGGATGTCCCCGATTTAAAAAAAATTTGTGAATAAATGCTGGGCTTCCCAATGCATTGCTCAATGATCAGAGGGAAATGGAATATCACAATGAAAATAATTTTCATTGGAAATAGAATAATTGTCTAGGGTTTGTTAGCCCCCTTTGGGGTGGGAATTCTAACAATTTCCGGAGGTTTCTAACTGTTGATTATATTTAATTGTTTGACATCGTTGAGTGAGTAGAACAACGAACTGCTGGGCAGAGAACAAACCATTTTCAGTCCTTTAATGACTATCTCAGATGAACACTAAGAATAAAAGGAGTAGGTAAAAAGAATGAAAAAAAAAAGGTTTTAAAATGGAAGTAAATGACCATACAAGATTAGCATCCTCTGCACATCTGTTACTGAAATGCCTATTTCAAATTCCTGTTTTATAAAGATTCTGCTCAAAATATTCTTTTGTGTAACTGGAAACCAGCCACTCTGAGCAAGAATTAATGGTATTTCAAGAAGAGAGTAGCAAATTTAAGTTCCCTCAAGGTCGATCCATAGCCTAAAACTTGTCTATTCCTGACCTAAATGTGCTGTTTAACCAAAATGACCTTGAATTTTAACTACTTAGTTTTAAAATAAATGATCTCTTCTCTCTGTTAATTTTAAGTATCTTAAATATCTACCCCACACATAAACACAGAAACAACCATGAAGAGACAAGTGGGACAAGTTTTGCATCATCGTCCATTAAGAGATAACAGCTTACAGAAAATGCCATGAGTAATCCAAAGGATACATTTTAAAAGGGGTAAGGTGCAATCAAGGAAAATTTTGGGCTTCCACTAAATAAAAAGGAAGTAAACTCATAAGCTTCCATTGAATACAAACCCCATTAAAATTAGAACTGTTGGGCAAAAATTTGATATTGATCAGTTTTGGCTTCTAACATTAGGCTAATCAAATCAGGTACAGGTGAGGCGTGCCCACAAGTCATATGGCAGTAATGGCTGCATTTCATTTATGTATTTTCATTTATGCTTGGACAAAATTGTCAAAAATAGTATTACTGTTAACACTACCAAGTTGCCAAACTATGGTGCTTACAAACCAGGGGCATGAAAATATTTGTTTGATAGGGTGTGTGTTCCCAAAATGTCAGTCAACATTTTGTCTTCAAACATGATTATCAAAGGCATTCTGAACATAAAACAACTTAAAAGTTGCTTACTATGAGCCCAAATCCCAAACCATCCTTACCTCCAGTCAGAGATTTCCTTTACCTCCAAATGTGACATGTCCTATAACATTGTTCAGAGCCTGAAATCCATGTTCTATATGGGGTTTAGGTACCTACCTAATTAGCACCACCATACAAAAAATATGTTGTGTGCAAGGAGAGAGTACAGAAAACACAGTCAACATGAATTACCTTAGGCCATACCCGTTTGTACATGTACTGTGTTCTTCCAACTTGCTAGCAATGTTGACCTTTAACTGATCAACTTTTCCTACTTCTTGCCATAAAAATTACAGTTAAAAATAAATAAAATTATTGTGCCCATAAAGCTTTTTCAGTTAAGCATTTCTACACTGAGTCAGTATTAGTACAACTTTTAAAGTGTCTGTATTTTATGATAGTTATTAAATATGAAAAAGTTTAAAAAATTAAATTCATTTTAATGAATTCCCAAGGAGATAAAGTTTCTGATTCTCTAACAAAGTATGTGGGGGTGAGACCTCCCTCCGCATCACCTGCCTTCCTGGCCTTAGTAGACAAGCAGTATAATGTGGAGCTCAGAGACCAAGATGTTGGCTGAGGTTCCAGCTCAACGTCTCACTAGGTCTCTAAGACTGAGCAAGTTCTGGCTACCTGTAAATCTGTTTCTTTATAAATAGATATGCTTCAAATTTACTTATTATTCAAATTGTGATCATGACAGTTTTTTTCTCTACAGTGTTTGAAATTCTGTGATTTACAGTTTTACTATATAATGAGACATCTCTGGACAATCAATCTCTAAAAATATAAGTACAAACAAAATTCATTTCAGCAGTTGAACAAGCAAAAGATCAATTCCAGGGAAGAGAAACACAGAAACTGCTAGACAGAAGCTCACTTATATATCCACAGCCTCTGTCTTCATTTGCCACATCTACAACCCTCAGAGATCTGCAATCAACTTCTGTAGTCACTTCCAGATAAAGCGCATCCTAGATTACAGGATTCTCTAGCAAAGTCTAATGCCAGGAATCACTGCTAAGTAAATCATGCACCTACTTACTGTCCCCCAAATATTACACACCTATAAAGAATATAAATCATGATTTAACTCTCTTTGCCCTACCCTCTAACAATGTGAATATGTACGTAACTAGGAGCTCAATCATTTTGCTCACTGAGTGAATGAGGAACAAAAAGAGATTTATTTCCTTCCTTTCCACAGTGACTGAAATCATCAAGTCCAGAGTTGTCAGAAAAACACATTATAACCAGCTATAACTTCAATTTGAGTTTAAGTCAAGTCTTCCTGAAATGGAAAGACAAGCATATTATTAGAAAAAAAAATTTCAAATAGAGCCATACCTACTGTAAAACATACACATACAGAGAGTTGCAATGAATTGTTCCCTAGTTTTCAAATGTTCTCGTTGTTAGTTTTGATTTCATAAGCCTGGCCTTTTCCTCACCTGAATTATAAATGGCTGAAGATTAGGGCTGGACCAAGTTTTATTTCCTGGGATGGCAGAGAGCATATTCATTGACACATACACTTCACAGAAGGGGGCTGGGAGGATCTAATTTGTCTTCCTTTCTCTTGTCTAGAGTGGCTATTTTCTCAATGAAGTAATGAAGAATGCCAACAAACAATATGCCAAAGATAAAAAAATGGATACATGCATTGTCACTTTTGAGAGGTGATATTGTTATGCCACTTAGTATGTGTGATGCAGACTCCTGATTATTTCATGTATTTTTTAATTTTTCTTGGTGGGTCCCCATTTTTACTTAATCTCTATTCTACTTTAAAAGTTTGACTTTATGAACATTTTCTTAGAGGGACAATATATTCTCCTATGGCGAGAAATTATTTCCTAATGACGTGGAGGAAAACCAAACAAAGAAGCAGGTGCTTTCCATGTCATTTCCACATATGTAACTTTTTCTTGTGGGTGGGGGTTATCCTTTCCAGCACATTCCATTTAACTAGTTTTAGGCACTATAGAAAATAAAAACTTTAAAAAAAGAAGTTATTTTGTTTCACTGATAACAAAGATATGCTGATGACAAAGAAATTTACCAACAATTACAGTAAATGCTGTGGTTGATTTAATCTCTATATTACGTATATAGTTATATATTATATTGTTATCATGGCCTGTATTATTATATCTATGTGGACTTTTAAGAGTCACAGTCTCTGTATCTATTACTCCATAAGTTGGATCAGTGCTGCTGAGACCCTATGAAACATTAGAGAATGAACTCTTCCTCAAACAACTGTGTGGTCATGTGTATCTTTGCATAATCTTCAAAATGGCAGGAACTTTGGTTCATTGTTGTGTACTCTCCAGGAAACCAGGTGCTTAGTAGGTGTACAATAAATATCTACTGAAATTTTTAATGTGACACTTGAGCTTAAGCTGATTCAATGCCAAAGTGGGTGTATGATATAGGATCATCAATACTCCCCCATCCCGCTGCCACAACTTCTGGCTGATAGGGTTCCTTAACTTTTGTGGAGTTGTAGACCTCTTTTAACAATATAATAGAAATTATAATCTCTGTTTCCAGTTATCTGTGTGATATATGTATTTGATGAATGGAATTTTGTTGACTAGAATTCTAAGAGAGAGGCACTAACATTTTGTAAAAGCCAGTTTGAAATATACTTGGGATCTGGATATGCAGAAGCCCTATCTTTTATGAAACAAGATTAACGCATCAGGTCTACATTAAAAAATACAAAGTATATACAAACAGTTAATACACTTTCAATATCCTTAACTAAAGAAGAAATTTTGTCTGAAAGCACATACTAAAATAAGTTAGCATTTTAGTTGTTAATACCTTTTTTAAAAGTTTCCTATCTTACTGATATCATCACAAAGACATCTGGTAGTAATGCAATAGTTAAGGATCTATCTGGGTTCCTTTAATATTGCCAATTTTCAGATGTTTGTAAGGAAATTGCCAGAATCTTAAATTTGCTATCCAGAGTTGTCTGTAGAAATGCAAATTTCATTTCTCTCTCTTTATATTCTTTCCTTTCTAAAAAATTTTAAAACTGCTAAGTCATTTTGAATCATACAGCAAATGAAAATGGACTTTTAATACTTGAGATGTTTTATCTTTATTATTTATGGCTCTTGCCCCCCAAAATGCAAACAACAACAAAAAAAATCCCTTAACTCACCTCCACATCTCCCAACATGCCTTAATTTCTTAAAAAAAAAAGTGCAGGCAGTTCATTTAAATGTGGTTCAATGACTGCCATGTAAAACCAAAAATCTTGGTAAGTGGCTACAATGCTATTGTGTTGGCATTTGTGGTGCCTGCAGCATGTAAGTAACCTAGGGACATGCCATCCTTCTGTGTAATTCATTTAATCTGGACTCTGTAATCTCAACTGTGATTATCCTTTTTGTTGTTTTCAAGGCTCCAAGTTCCCAGTAAAGTTGGAAGGGTGGCTGAGCTTTATTTTCTAGTGAATATTGTTTTTGCTGTTGTTGAGTTGGGAGCACAGCTGTGCAAAGTATTTTCAGTGAACCAAGGGATGGTCACAGAACAACCAGCTCAAAACTTTGCCCTGAGTTCACAAACTACAAGCTGTGTGATAATTTTCTGAACTCTTCCAGAACAATGACCACTTACGTGACTTTTAAGCTGAGTCTGTCTCAAGCAGTACTGATTCATGTGTGTTGATCTTGAGGGTGTCCCCCAATTTACCCAGCAAAGGACAAGCAGTGAACCTAATTTCATTTTCCATATAGTAACTAGCATGTTATTTGTGCTTAATATCTGAAATGATAATAGTAAAGACAGAGATTGAACTGCTAATTCAAGCAAAAACTGTAATATTAAGAGCATTATCCTTTTTTTAAAAAAAGGCTTATTTAGTAAAAGCATTATTCTTAATAGTAAAAATAAAACGTCCCAAATAATACTCTATATATTTTTAAATACCCAGAAATAACTTCTATTAATCACGTGTGCATCTCATAATTAAGTGTTCATAATAAATGCACTATTTCCTTATATTCCAATTAATTATCATAGGAGAAAAGGATCTGGCATGGCTTCTAACCAAAATCTCCAATTTCAAAGTTTCAAGATATTAATAATAATGAACCATAAAGTTTTGAAAACCATGGGCTACCACACCCAGCTCAGAAAAAGAAATTCCTTTAGAAAAAAGCAAATAATGGAACCTCTTGGCTATTTTAAGTGAGTTTTAAATGGAAGAATGGGATAGTGCCTTCACCTTTCTAGAATTGAGAATATATACTTCAAAATAATGATTCAAAAAATAAAATAAGTGATACTAGTAATTTGAGTTATCAAGGTGAATTCATAAATTATGACTGGGATAACTTGGAACTAAAATTACTAATTTTTCAAAATGATTCACTTCCTGATCTGGAAAACATCTTAATCCTAACCTGGATTAAAGTCACTACTTAGTAATACCTTTCTTCAGTAGCTAAGAGGCACTCAACTACTACTGTCAAAGATAAGCATTTAAATGCATAATATACGAATATATACTGATGAATTATTCCAGATCTCACTTTTCAAATGTGGGGGCAAAAGGAGGGTTTGGTGAATTGTTACTGTATTTTACATGGAATTATATAATCATTTTTAAAAAATAAGTCCTAGAAGTCGGCTGAGGACCAGATTTGGCCACTGAATGCTGTGTGACACTTGCTGAAAAACAAGAACAGAACAAACACATCCGAGCAGAGAGTGTGCTGGTCACAATCGTGGGACTCAGACCCAGGGAAACCTGTCCTTAATTTATCCCGTCATGTGTAGATTTGGCAAAGATCTCCAAACATCATTTACATACCATATGCCCTGAATTACCTAGGCACAATGACTGTGGATAAATATGGTATTTCGGGTCTCTTTGCTTCCTTTTATAAGTCTTCCATATTCATTTTCTCATTGCTAAATAATTTAATGCAATATTGCATGCTGCAAAGGATTGTTTTGCTAAATCAATAAATAGTTCCTTGTGTCTTGTGATTATAAAAAGAAATGATTCTGAGGTAGGAGGTGACCAGGAGGTATTCCTTCTCCTACGTAAGAATCAAATAAAGGAAATCAGCTCCTTTTGCTTTGGACTTATTTTAACCTTTGTCTCTTTAATAGGCATACACATTCAAGACATTCAACAATAAGACAGATAGAAATAAGATATTATGATTTCTGTGTAACATAAAAATTGGCCAGCAAGTTTTCACATTTAAAAGGGATTCCTGAAAAGATACTATATTTGTTACTCTTATTATTAAAAGGCATTATAATTGCCCCATGCCTTAGTTTCCCTCTTCCCTCAACAATAGTATTAATACAAACTTAGTAATATTTTTCCAGATTCTCAACTAAATTTAAGTCAGACTGATAAAAATGTATACTTAAACCAAAAAGATCAATAGCCTAAAAAAGGCTTGGAGCAGAACTACGTACATATTTTTTGTTATGTACTACAAATTTGACTGTATAAACTTCCAATTAAAAATGACATTCACACCATCATTTTTGATAGAATTTTGCACAGTAGGAATACTCATTAATGCAGGGTAATACAGTGTGATAAGCAGCTTAGACATCAAAATAGTAATATGTGTGTGTGTGTGTGTGTGTGTGTGTGTGTGTGTGTGTGTGTGTGTATGCCAGTTGGTCTACTCCTTACACGAGTAAAATAAAACAAAAAATTCAATACCTGAGGAATTAATTAAAAAGAATACTTACTGGCATATATATATTTTAACTATGTCACATCAAGAGCACCCTTTCTCTAGTTAGTTTCTACTGTAGAGATCTCAGTCTCAGTAAAAAAAGACCCCCACAACCGTTCTATATTTGATAACACACTAAATGCATTATAATATTCAAAATGGAATAAAATATAATTTTGCTTATTTTACAATTAACCTCCCAAATAGAGAGTGCATGTATATATATTTACCATTTAATATGAAGTTCTGAAACATCTGAATTATTTTCAGCACTGGGAAGAGAGTCAAAAGCCCATCAGCTACAAAGTGTGTGCACATGGGTCATTTCTTGATCTTTAACTGGAAAATACTAAGTTATCATATAATTCTCAGCTGTATGTTAAAGTAAATGGTAAAGGAGGTGTGTCCACATACTAGCAGAGAAATAAGTAAAAGGTAATGCAGTAATTTCAGATTACTATCAAATAATTTGCTTTCTGTGGGGGCAAGAAAAGAATGAATCTACTACTTGAAGACTGGCAATGAAAGGGTTAACAGACATATGCTGTATAATTAGGAGATGCATTAATGATTATGAATAGTAAATGATTTGGTGCAAAGAAAAAAATTTTAGTCAAAGGGACATGTACCTATCTTACATGTTTATTAGTAACTATATAACTAGAGAATTCTGCTATTAAGAATCTTGCATTATTGGTGTAAATACTTCCAAGGGTACATCAAATTGTAATCTTTCATACGACATCCATCAAACCAGGCTGGAGATTTTGACAAACATTAAACACAGTAAGGAGGCAATTATGTATGCATGATTTAATCTGCAACTAATTAATATGCAAATTTATTCATATGTTAGTTACTAAATTAAAAATGCAAAGAAGCCCTTATGGTGATTCTCGAAATTTTGCACAAACAGAACATTTAAAATGTAAGAAAAATGAAGTTTTTTAGAAACCTTTAACACACTTTTAGTGTCTCCAGAACCTGTTGCATTAAGAAGACTCAAAAATATGTGTTTAAATACTAGATAATAATTTAAAAGGTGTGCTAATTTTATGTGAGAATGTGGGAACAGAAAGGTTAATCAGAATTCTCTCGAACTCTTAAGAGATACATTCTAATTACCAGACAAATGGTATTCTATTTCTAAGCTTCCTTCCCTGCTTTTAGGGTTGTCAGAAGTTGGTCATCCCACTGACATCCTGTACAAAATGATTAGGGGAATAAACAGTATTAGAAAACAACTAAATAGACTGAAAATTTTGGAGCAACTTTGAGACCATTTGGTGTTCACTAAACATACAATTCACTCCTCAAGATGGCAACTCGCTCTTTTTGCCTTTGGGGAGCAGCTCTTTGCAAACAGAAATGGGAAGAAATTCTTGAGGGCGGCTAGAAATTCTTCCAAACTCTCTTCCAAATAAATCTGCAAAGAAAATAATGTGACTGACCCAAGACCAACAACCTCACAAAAAAGCAGAAGGTAATTTCATCTGAATTCAGTTCTGGCTATTTTAGCCCTGCATTTTCCAGACAGTCCGAAACTGATTTGAATCTGTGATGGGAGATAAAGGATGTGCAGTAGTGATGATTTAAAAATATCTGCATACAAGGGAGTATCCATTCAAGTGCATATATTATCCTTTGGCTCTAGTGCTTTCTGCAAGAGGCTGATTTCCCTATGACTTCCTACTGATAGCAGCAAGATTTCGTGCGGATCACCTCTCATCTGATTACCTTTCTCATCCGAAGTCCGATGGCCATGTGTACAGCTCCAGGAGCTGGCACTTGCAACAGCTGTAGTGGCCTCAAGAAAGGAACACAAGTCAACTGTACGAGGAAGCACAATAACAGCGTCTACGGCTCTTCCCAGGGCACTGAACTCTCACCCACGTTTAAAAAAAATTCCCCATCAGTCTCACTGCTGCCAAGTGACACACAAAAAGGAAGTTAACCATTGGCCGTTACTTGCATTCACAGCCTGACTCTGATCTCCCAGCTTCCCTTAGCCCATTCTGATGCCAAGCGGACTACAGCTTGCCCATTTCATTTCGACCACTGCAGCCAAAACAGCACTGCCCCACCATGCGACGACAAGCGGTCTGTTTTGATATTAGTACCTCAGTAGGTGATATAAGGAGAGTCAGATGTCCCCCAACTATGCACCCGCCCCTGAGGGACTCTGTCCCGGCCTTCCTTGGCCAGAGACATGGTGAGCGTGCCACAAATCCTTAGCTTTGAAAGCACCGGGGAAGGAAACACAGCATGCGCAGGGCTCAGACAGACATGGCGAGCAGAGCCTCTTCTGGGGAGTGGATTCAGGCCCTCCAATTCAACACTGGCATCTAACTGGAAATAGTAACTCATACTCTGTTCACTCCCTGCCAGCCAGAACACATGAGCTCAAACTGAATTACGTAAGAAAGAGTCTTTTTCTTAGGTAATTGAATCTTAGGAGATGCTAGTAAGTAAATATCAGACTTTCCTGTTTTTCTTTCATGAAAGAAAGGGGATGGCGTTCAGAAGAAAGTTTTGAATTTCCAGAAAATTCTGAAATTCCAGAAGAGATGGAATCTTTTCATTGATTCTCAGAGAGGAAGATAGATGGTGGTAAAACCCTCCCCTGCGGTCCTCCAGCACATTTTGACTTCTTTGCTAAGTTCACTGAATCAGACGCTAACCTGCTTTAACCTCTGAACGTGCCCTGTAATGTTTTCCTTCTCTCTGGAATTAACATATCATGTTTCTTATAAGTCCAATGAAGCATTGTCAGGTGAGGATCTCAATTTCTGGGTATTTCAGGAATCTGAGAGTAACCAGGCATCTTTAATTTTTACAGGTGACTCAATTTTTGTTGTGACCAGAACTGAACATAAAGCTTTTAAAAGCTTAAACGTACACATTTATGCATTCATTACACAGTGTTAAATCTAATTTGTTCTTTTTGCTGTCACAGGAAGCACATGTTTAAAGCAATCTGTTTCCTCATGTGAATGCTTTCCTGTCTGTTTAAAAAAAATTGCGACACACTTTACCCTGAGTAACCAAGAGGTGATCATAAATATCCCTAAATAGCATTAAACAGATATGAAAGACATTAACACTTTCAGAATGCCAAAGTAGTATTAAAAAAAATTCTAACAGATGCTCCTAGGTCAAAAAGTGAAATGTGTGTTTCCTGAAAAAACACCCTCATCAGAATCATAAATGAACTGTGAGCAGAGAAGTGAGGTGTCGCTGAACAAACGAGGATCCTTTCGGTGAGGAATACAGCAAAACCCACTGCCAAAGTGCACTTGCCATTAAAAGCCAAATTGAAATGGAAGTTTGATGAAAACCAATATCCTTTGTAATCCACAAGGTGGCAATGACTACAAATGAGGGGTGGCTCAGTCGCATCTAGCCGGCTTCCCAGAGAGAGAGTCTGTCTCGGAACAGAAGCATCAGTCCCTGCCCAGGGACACGAGGAAGAGTCCAGCCAAAAGGGAGGGACCTAATGTGGTGCCTGGTTTTTCTGTAAATTCAAAGTGGCTGGGAAAAGACACTCATTGTGGAATGTACAGACCACGCTCCCCTACCCCCTTGGACAGATGTTTTCTTCTTTAAATGCAAGAGTTTGAATCAGCCCTTACAAAAAACTGTTTTAAGTTTTCTATAGCTGACAAGCTTTGGGACACTTTTTCTTTTATGAATTCAGCAGTGGCATTGAGAAAAAAAAAAAACGTATTACAATGAGGCAAAGGCCAGAATCCAGCAATTCTGACTTTACCTTAAAACATCTGTATAGATATTCCTGTTTAATGTTAAAAATTTACCCAAACAGTCCTAAACAAATTGAACTCTGTTTTACTTTAAAAGAGAAACAAACTGCCACACATGCCCCCCTAGTCAACACATCTTCATCCTGCCAGATGAAGTAAAAATCCCAGGCCTCTTCTTTTTTCAGGGGTAGGAGAGCCAGCCCAGCAAGGGTGCACTGGCGCGTCCCTCAGGAGGACCCGCTGCTGGCCGATTCCAGGGTAACGCTGATAGAATATAAAGAAGTGTTATCGTCTTATCACTTAGAGGCAGTGCTCATTTAGGCCTTAACAAATTACTGGCAGCAGGAGTTGTAATATGAGGAGCTCTGTCATCTTGGCCCAACGTCCCATTTCAAAATAAAAAAGATGGACTACATACTTCCAACACAAACTCTGCAGAGCAGTGAGTCTAATGATTAAAAAGAGTGACTAGGTGTGGTTGGCCTGATGGAGGCACTACTGTAAGGACAAAGAGATACAAAAAGTGCTTGAGATATTTTCTAATTTCAGAAAAAGCAAGTGATCTCCAATAGGTAGAATTCTTCTCTGTGGACCTGAAACCCTGTCTTAGGTTTGGCTCTGCTAACTACTTCAGGAAGCTGCGTGTTAACTTTTTGTCCAGTGCCAGCTGAAAGGTAGTTACCTTGTTGCGGATGTTAACACTGCCAGTGCTTATGATAACTATCAGCTGTCATCATTTCTTAGATATTTATATTGCTTCAGGACTATGCCAAGCACATGATATATGTATAAATGGTCATTTATATATCACAATGTCCTTAGGAGGAACCTATATTGTCACCATTTTTCAGGGAAGAATTCAGGAATATTACATTATGTGCCCAAGGCCACATAGCTAGTAAGTGGCACAGCCAAGTGAAGACCCAGCTGATCAGATTCTGTGCCCTTAACCACTACTAGGATTATACTGTCTTTATTACAGAAATGGTATCCAGGCTCGCCTAGTCTTTCTCATGAATCTCCCTGGGCAGAAGTTGTACTTTATAAGCAGTGCACTACTTAGAGGTATCGAGGGTCATTCTACAGTGAGATGAAATTTCTGAATATTTAATTTATTCCAGATTAGCAAATAAATAACTGCTAAGTGAACAACAATCAGGTTGTAGAGAACACTTTGGTCTACAAAGTCTTTGGAATAGCCAGACACAGCACGGTGCCACGGCAGAGACCACAGAAGCCTTGGAGACGGACTGCCCACACGGAAACCTGGCTCTGCCATCTACTGGCTCTGCGGCCTCAGACATGTGTCCTCACCCGGCTCCGTCTGTTTCTTTAGCTGTAAACAAACAGGAGTGGCCATCTCATAGGATTTTTGTAGGAATAAATAATTTAATAGATGCAAAGTGCTCAATGACTGGCACAGAATAATCACTTTGTTAAGGGTTTGTTATTAGTGTATCAACATCGTCTCATTAAACAGGCACCATTTATATGTATTTTGTAGATGGTGGAGTAGATCTGTGATCTAACTAGGACCACTTTGTGAGTAGAAGCTATTAGACATTAAATTAGGAAGATCTCTTTTTTTCTAGTGCAGTGTAATTTCCACTCTACTACACCACTTTTATTACTATATTTACACTGATCCGAAACATATTCTGAAGTCATATGCATAAGGCAGTGAGTTTAGTGTCTATGGACAAAAAAGTACATAAGACAAGACCCTTTCCCTCTTCAGGGCAGTTCCATGTGGTTTAGGGTACTCAGCACCTCTGTAATAAGCCTAAAGGACAAAAAAGTCCCTGTGTTATATTGTGTATGTTATTTTATTTTTTGAATGCACAACTTCCTCAAAAGGCCAGACTTTATGTTCTTTAAAATGTTCAGACCTTTCCTGAAAATTGGGATGCTAGTGATACAAGACTGAGAATTTCCCCAAATATGAAGGTCCTTAGGTGTGCAGTTCCACAACTTAAAGATACAATGAAGAGAAAGAAATGTTCCATGTTACACGGTGTGTCTAGTTTTTAGTTTAGTTGAACAAAACGCTATGACAAGTATAAACGAAGAAGTAAGTGAATGAATGAACACAAACTTCCAAAAATGTTATTACCCCCCTCCCACCTAGGTGCCACCAGTTTGTTATTATAGGGTTCCCCTTAACAAATAGGTTGTTGGTGTGACTTATTAAAGGGAAAACAAAATAGCACTGTTTGTAAAATACTTATTGAGATTTGGATTTTCTATTTCCAACTACATCCATCCATCATAAATATGCTTAATTCCATATTTTTGCTCAACCCTATCAATTAAGCTACTGATGATATGTGACAATGTCTTGCATACATCCTAAAATAAAATTCACAGAAAGGTACTTTAGGGAGAACCCACAGGTTCTGGCAATAAAATTTCACTCATGAAGTACATGCTTTCATATTAAGTGGCAGGTTTTCTACCTTTTATTATATAACAATGCTTTCAAATAGGCTGATTTTCTATTAAGTTCAATGGTTTAAAATTTTCAACAAGTCTTCATCACCAGGTCACGGACATTCTTTCAAAATCAGCTTCAGCAGTAAAGAGAAATGAGTTGACTACTGCTGTATCCTTAGGCCAATTTTATTTTTATCTTGCCTGCTATCATTTCAAGTTATTAGACTTTCCTATGATAAAGCCAGAGTTTTTATACTCCACTTATTATTGAATTATTTTGTGCTTCAAGTTTGTTTCACAATCAGCAAGCCAGAAAACATTATTGTACTCTGGGTCAGTATACCTGGGTACCTGTGAAACAACCATATTCCCCAAAACAGGGTTACTTGAAAAGGTTAACATGAAGAATCAGCCACCTACTTGAAACTGCTTTCTCATAGCTGCTAATGATATAATGATACACTTTGCCAGTTGGTAGAATGAAAGCCATTACAATATTATTATAAGTATAATCCAGGAGGCACATTTAAAATCATACGGGTTGGAGGGAGGAGGCTGCTACAGACAGGTACTCTTTCTCAGATGCCATCCAAACAATTGTTCCAAAACAGCATTTTTGTAAAATCCCTAGATGCTAACAGCAAGTCGTGACAGTGACAGTTTTTGTATGTGTGTGTGAGGAATATACCATAAGGGTCATTTTTTTCTGAGAAAGCATAACTCTTTATGAGTCCATGTTTCACAAAGGAAATGCCTTTTAATCACTAGCAATGAAAACACAACAGACATACAGCCACATGCCAAAACATTTTTTCTCCACAGTTTGCTACGAAGGGGCTTCTCTCAGAAATGTCCCTATTCTTCTGTTCCACTGAATACTCAAAACAAATTTAGTGAAATTTAATATACACAGATCATCTTGATTACTCTACAAGTAAAATGCTTCTATATCAAATTTCAACCCTAGTAGCATATTTATGATTAATTAATTCCTCAGATGACAAAGTTAGACTAGAGAGACAATGGTGGGTGTTAAACCACTTAAATATAATTCTTTAAATGTTCTTTTCAAAATCTAATTTGCATATTCTTTCAGAATTGATATCTACTCCTCATCGAAAATCAAATCATATTTTCAACCCTGAAATTTTACAAAATGCAGCATCTTCTGCACTACCTTAATCTCTCTGAAGAGGGAGTGTAAGCTCAAGCAAAGCATAAAACTCCTCAAATAGCTCTGCACCTAAGTACGCAACAGCTGCAATTTCAAAAAAAAGAAAAAAGAAAAACGGAATTGTTCACATGCTGCTGTTTTGAGATAAAATAAGTGAGTATTTAAAAACTACAAATTTTGCACCACACTTTATAAAAGCTCTTACTCTTCTAAAATGAGCACACTCGTGTATACAAACCCACACTGGGACGGCTGAGCTCAAGGCTGAAAATCTCATGCTATTGCTTTGAGATGCAACTTGATGTCCCCTTAAGAATTCAGTGCAATTTATTAAAACAAACAAAGCAGGGGTCTGTCAACAGCTGACAGAATTTAATCTGCCTTAAGAATATATAACCTTTTTTCGAAGAGACTCTTCATCCCTTTTAGGGTTATAGCTACACATTCAGAGAGAATCTTACTTAGTCCTCTAAGTTCTCTCTGACTTTATTATTTGCAGACAAAAACTTTAAAATTGTTTGAAACCAGAAAAATACACCATGAAAATGCAGAAATTGTCAGTAATTGGGAAAAATTGAGAAAATTCCACCACTAGAAAATAAAGCAAATGTTTCAATCAATGAAATATCATATTAAAGTTTAAAAAATGGTCTTCAACCAAATAGTAAGTAAGCCACGCATCTATGCTATTCTAAAAACATAAAATAAATACAGTTAAGCCAGATACTGCGGAACAAATTTTTATAATTTCAGAATGCGTGCAAGCCTGTTACAATTCTCTCTCTAGGTAAAGAAACCTTACAGCAGCTTCTAGGATTTCTTAATAATTAAACCACTCAGATGGAATCCAAGACCTCACACCAAAATATACTCCTCAGTGAAAGTGGAAAAATAAGATTCAAAATAACAGTTCCTTGAAATGTACGTCTCCTTTTTCAACAAATGAATCCAGTTTTACACTAAAAGCTATTGTTCCAGTTGTTGAAATCTTAACAAAAGTCGTGATAAATCTTAGCAGGTGAAATACTGAAAACTTGGCTAAAAATAAAAACAGGGAAGGCAGTGTGGGGAGACATAGCATGCACACCACCTTAAAAGAGCCTGATTAGTAGAATAAGCAGACGAAGCTGGCGGGGGAAGGCATTTTTATTGTGGAGGGAATTGTGTCTTGTGTGAGTATTTTAGACAAATATCCTTTTCATTTGTACAGATAATCTGAGAAAGCTCACAAATATACAAAACATTCCACCTGTAGTTAACTTCTGTGTTTTTTCTTCCTTTCATTTTTTCTCACTTTGTATTTAAAATATGCACAGAAGATATCTTTTTAAGGGGAGCAGTATTGGGTTTCAAGATAGAAGGGATGGTGGAAGAGGGATCTCATCATTCCAAAGTTCCAAACAAATATATAGAAATCTTTTTGCAAAACTCCTGAGATTGGAATGCCTAATCATACATATGTTGTATATTTGAATGGCTCTTATATGCTTTTTGAAATATTTTTAATGGAATAAGAACCTCCAGTGGAAACTTAGAGATTCTCCTATATTGGTTTCATAATTAGCAATTCATAAAAAAGCACAGCTCTGTAGCTTCTAACTGCAGTGGAGAGGATAAGACTGGTCAGTGAATTCAGTATTAACTGCATAAAAAATAAACACTTTCTCTGTGATGAATATTTATTCGAATTTCAAGGCCTTCCCCAACATCATGATACATAGTCTGTGTAAACTGTGTGAATAATACTTCTGTGCTATTTGGGATGACTTAGTTGTGTTGTTATCCTTCACCTCCTTCCTGCCTGTACATTTTCAAAACTAATAAACACAATTTTGATATCCAAACTTCATATTTCAATATCTTTAACAGGAAAATGTGCACACTAAGTTTAAAGTTGACTATTGTGAGCTATCCTAATATTTTAATGTAAACACCCACCATTACTTTTTCACAAAGTAACTAAGAATGAACCTTGAAAAGGTCCCTTCTTTTATATCTTATCACACAACTGGTTACTTCTAGCTTTCCTACACTGGCTGAAGCCCAGATGGCTGACACTTAGTTCCTTTTACAATTAATATAAGTTTTATTTTAATGACAGTTGTAGTATACTAAAGTTATAATTTTGTTGACATGAAAAAGCATCATTGTGATTTTCTTATGATAAGTTTCAAAAGTGAAGGGGAAAACTACGTATTTTAAATACTGAGATTTTCAATTGTACAATTTCTGGGCCTCTATTAAGGAAAAGACAATTACTAACCTCTCTTAAATTACTTGTGATCGCAGGCATTTGAGGAAAAAAAAAACATTTTTAAAAAAAAATAGCGTACGGTATGAACTAAAAATCGTGTTTGAGACTTTCAAATACAAAAGTTTTTATACAATGGAAAACACATAGAATAATGTCATCAGCATTATCCACCTTTTCCTAATATTTCTAATAACCTCTTCTGGAAAAGACTTAGGCCTCATCCAGACTTTAACATTTTAATTTATTTAAGAATTCTCTCCTTAAGGGAATCAGTAAGCCTGGTATCTCATACACACTGAGTTTTTATTTTTCAAATCCACCTAATGATTAACTCATACCTCATATTTTCTAAGAGGGTCCAAATCCTATTTTAGAATTTCTATAATAGCAGAGATTGTTATCATTAGGATCTGTGTGACCAGAATTATCTCTGCCAGATTCTCCTGGTTTTAAAAACAAAAAACCAACAACAAAAACAACTGCAATTTAACATGGAAAACAGAATTTATACTGAAAAGTGCAGTTTGAGAAAAAGATCACTGGTGGTAAAAGCGGTCACAAACCATTTTCAAGAATAAAACTTCCTGTTTCCAGAGACCTCTGAAGTATCAGGGATTCCAACTGGGGGTGGTGGTGAGACTGTCACTGAAGTTTCAAAACTGGATTAGAAATGGAGACAAATCCCACCAATGCTTGAAACAGAATGAATGTAGTTGTTAAAAGATGCTGGTTAAAAATATATCACTTTGAAATATTCCAAGCTATAAGTAGATGAAGGTTTTATGTGTTTATATATTGGGGGGCACAGCAAGGTTTCAGAAAGACAGTGCTTTTGTGTTTGTGTCTTTTCTGTGCATTTCTGTGTTTTTTTTCTGTGTGAAACAGCACAATATGAACAGGTTTTGCATTCTAGATTTTACTGCTTCCATGTTAATTTCTGAGGATCATGGGTTATTTTTCCCCCCCAAAATGTGATTTCACATGGTATATATTTCTCTGCATGAATTCATGATTAAAAATGTATGATTATTAGGCTGCATAAAGATAAGAAATTTTCTGGAAGGAGCAGTCAAGTTGAAAAAATATTCATTTTAAGATGATGGAAGATTTAAAAAAGATGTAGAAACCAAACAGACAAGAAGTTCAGGTGCAGATTCAAGAATCACGCAAAATAAATTCTGGCACCAGCAAAACACAAAACTGTATTATTAAAACTCATCAAAAGATGAGGGCTGTAAGAAATTGGGATGTGACTAAAAAGAGCAACACACTAAAATGTGAACAGAGAACATGAAAATGTTCGGCAGTACTAAGCAGGGCTTCTGTGGGCAATTAGATAGTTGTCATTTCACACAGACTTTCCTTTAAAAACACATCACCCTAGCCCTGACTACAGGCCCCTTTCTCCAGAGGGAGAGCCAGCCTTCCTTCCATTGCGCCTGTGCACAGTGACCCTGCAGGACGGTCCCTTTGCCGTCCTATCACTGTCATGCCTCCACCGTGACTTGAGGTCTCTAGATGCAGCATGCAGTACACACACATTCAAGGATTCTGCCAGATCCATGGCATGATATTGGGCCAGGCTTATGTTTTCTCTCTCCACAGATGCTGCAGTATTTTCAAAAACAGGGCCAGACAAGTCCCTTCTCTCCTCACTTCCTATGATGACCCACTTAATGGTAGTGAAAGAAGTCTAGCCTCCGTACTCTAGTGGTCTCATAAATCATTTCGATTACAGTTTAAATTTGCTTTATTTTATGTTAAGGAAGAGAAAGGAACCATTTTGAAAAGAGAAAAAAAATGAGTTGACACAACAGATTGTGACAGATTTATTACTATTTATCATGGTAAATATATATTGAAGAAAACATATAAATGTCCTTACCTAGTCACAATTACTCCAAAAGAAACCTTTTAATATCTCCAATTTTCATTATTTGTTATAAAAATATTCATACATATTGAAGCAAGTTTTAGAAGTATCTCTTTTCATAATTTTATTTGAGCTTAAAAAAAGAATAGGTATGGGAGAGGCCTAAAAATACAGAAATATAGATCTATTGAGGCAGGAGTCTTACAGTATCCAATGTAGACTGTCTCTTTAAATTACAGTATACATTTTGTGTGGTGGTAAGGAATGTGGATCTTGTTATAAGTAGTAAGCAATCCAATACATACAAAAAAGCTAATAATATAAACTAAGTTCAATTGCTATTAAAAATGAGCTGGAATTTTTTTAAAGTAATGACAATAAACAGACAATCAGATTCTAAAAATCAACCAAACTTATTCTTCTTGCATAAAACAAGAAAACAAATTACAAGAATAAAATTTCTACTTCTCTTGAATTTTTTTCCTTGTCTTTCAAGGAAAGGGCTCTATTTACCAAAATGTTCCTTAAGGACCATGAAAACATTTAGCCAAGTTAAATTCTCTAAGAAGAGTGACTCCTAAACTGCCCACCAAAAGTAAAAAATGCAATAATACAAACTAAATTTCCAATTCCAAATTTATTGAGAAGAAAGGAAAGATACTTTTGTATTTCTACACATATGACAACACACTGACACACAGATTGTCTTAATAGCAAAGAAAAAACTATACTAGTGAAATTTTCTATAGTGGTCAGTTAGCTCTAGAGAAATACTTTAAAAATTTATGATGAATTATGAGAAACTGTTGACAATGATTAAGCAGATATACATCTAATGCAACACCAAAGCATTCCTTATAATTGTGTAGATTTCTGCATAATTTTAGCATTGAAGTAAACAAATGAAGTTTATTTGAATACGAAGCATAAATAGGGTACTTTAGCTGTAAGTTTTGCATAGTTTTCATAGCACAGAACATTCAAAGGTCCACTTATTGTATTGAATACTGTCCATATTAGGTTCAGGCATGCTTAAAATGTAAACAGCTGTGAGGACTATATCATTTGAAGTTGTCATAAAAGCTATTAAAAGATAATGTTTCATCTACATTAAATCCACCAAACTTCAAGCTTAAAATATGCTTATAAAAACCTGACGGGATATTAGCCAAACTCAATACAACATAGAAATGCAAAGAATAAACCACTCAGTATATTTTTAAGTGACTTACTGGTAGTCCAAAGTGACTATTACACACCATTGGCAGTTTTATTTGCACAATATTTCTCTATATTTATAGAAAATTTTGTGATGCTTCTTCAACATCACCGAGTCTATGATAATTTGCACACAAATTTGCGAGACTTTTTTTTTTTGCTGATAAGACTTATTCAGATATACTCCCTTAATATTTTGGATGAGCTGAACTGAAACCAAGTCAAATACACAGGTGTTAGGGGTAATCTAATCTTAGCACATTTGCAAAGTCTATTATTCTAATTTATTAAAAGTGAAATAAAACTAATATGTGAGCATTGACTGATAATATATTTTCAGAAATCTAAATCTAACTTTATCTTAGAATACAAGAACTTATAATAAGGCTCATTAGCATTCTTTTCAAAGAATACTAGTATCGTACAAAATACAGAATTAAATTAAAACTATACATATTTATTTCATGTAAAGGAAGGAAGAACAGAAAACAGGAAAATGGAAGGAGGAAACCAGGAAAGAGGAAGAACTCATATTTTTATTCTATAGCTCACATTCCTCTGTAAGGAGGGACTTACTAGGAAAAGACCAGTTCCAAACAAAATTAAATAAAACTATCTAGGAACTAATATTTGAAAATACACACAACTGAAAATAGGATATCATGTATTGTGATCACCAACGTGTGCTATGTTAGGGACTGGAGGAGCCTCAGCAACTCCCACACAGAGCTCCAGGTATGAAAAAGACCCAGAATGCTTTTGGTTACAGCTCGATTCTTCTAGTTGTCACCTGGTATTCCAGACACAAATGGCTACTGATGCAGCTACCTTTGCAGGCTTTTTCAGTAACCTCTCTAGAAAATAGAGACATTCTCCCTGCACTCTGGACTGAAACCCATGTAAATTTTTCCTAAATCCTCTCCACAAATCTCCTTTTGCATGCAAATCCATAAATCATCATAATACCGACAAAGAATTTAACCAACACATGAAACTAATACTCATTCTCTTAAAAGCCCTGTACAGGTAAAACTCCTTGAACTTCAGGCACCTTTTCAAGGCTCTCTTCAGAGCTTTACCTGCTGAATAGCAACACAACCACCCAGTCCTGAAGGATATGCAATTAATTACTCCAACATGAGTCAGGAGGCTGGATGTGCAGGTCATTCCTATCTCACACACATTCTAGATAAACACGCTGGTGCACAGAACCTCATTTACTTCCATCTCCTTTGTATCAATACAGAACAGAGCAAAACACATATTATGCAAAGCAGAAACAAGCAGTACTTACTGAAGATGGCAAACCTGGAGGAACTTTTCGAACTTTCTTTGTCTGTACCTCTGAAAGAAAAATGAAGAGGCTGTGAGCTCCCCACATACCCATTTTCCTAACTAAAACAAATTAAACCACAAAGCCATTTAGAATAGACCAGATTTTCTTAAATCGCTACCTTAGCAAAATGTCAGGACCACTATCATCTTCTACTCTGGCTCAAATAAAATTCTGCCTTTTTCATAAAAATCAAGATATTTAACTTTTTAATGCTTTGATTAAAAAAAAAGGTTCCTTATATGGACAGTCAAGAAAAAACAAGAAATAAGCATATTCCAAAACAGTTCTCCTGCTTCTGGTTGTTAACATACCCACCCAATGTACTACCCGGAGGCAGGGGTGGGGGAGTCAAGAGCCTGACAATTGAGCAAAATTTCATGGTTTTTTTGGGAGGGTGAGGTTGGGGAGAGTAGGGGGAGAGTGTGGTATTAAAAGAGAAAGAATGAAAGAAAAAGACTACGAATAACCACTCAGGCATTCAAACAGAGCAATACCTTACCCATGGCACTACTGTGAAGAGGCCTCCTTCGGGGGTTATTGCTAGAATACTGATAATACTGGGAACCAGGTTTGGTGGGCGAAAGGGTTCCTGGGTTGCCCATATCCATGTCACCTCCAAGGAGACTCTGCTAAAAGATCACAAAGGGAAAACAAACATGTAAGGTTAGTTTTCACATTCTCCACCCCCCAACTGATTGTTAGTACTTAAACCAATGCAATAAAGAAAACAGCATCTGCTAAGCTGAAACAATTAAAACAACAAAACAAGGAAAAGAAAAGCTGTCTGAGAAGCCAGCTCAAAGTTTGTGAATTTTTCATTCTTTGCTTTTTGAGAGGAAGGTAGAAGGTGATTCTCTTTGAACAATATCTCACCCTTTCCAGACAACTAACACTGTAATTTTATAAGAAAAGGGCATTTATGTAAGACTCATGTTTTCTTTATCTAGACTTTCAGCTCATATCTGGGAACTATGCATGCCCTTCCTTCACCAGAACCCAAGAAGAATCTGAGTTTTTGAACGCACACAACTTCCCCCCCGCTGCTCACGTTGGGGGTGAGTGTAGATGCTCAACTCCACTGACAACTCTGCCTCTCGGCACCAGCACAGCATGAGCCTCCATGAATTCACACAGCACCCACAGAAGAGAAAATGCCAACTGAACCGGGACGAAATTCAAATCCTCACATTAACTTCCAAAAATTATAGACATAGGAGGCATTCTAAGCTAACAGGAACAAATTAAAGGAGTTTAGAATGCCCTCTTGAGGACTATTGGAAGCTAAAACACATCGCCACAGATTAAACATTTACCTGAACAGTAGAAAACTCTAACAAATATCATTAACTTACCACGGTGTGACAAATTACTAAACTTTCAAAAATGATGACATACGAGAGATTATATAATATTACATTTTCTAAAAACTACATAGGAACTTACCCATAATATATAAATCGCCTGATAATACTCTGCATTGAACACATGGTTCTTTTAATTATTCTGATATGCAAGAAAACAAGTGTAGATACTACCATTTCTATTAAGAACAAATTTACTATTTAATAAAGAAATTTTAAAATTAAGTACTAAAAAATCTAACTTTATCGTTACTTGTAATCAACTTTTACTGACTGAACTAATTACTGTCCTTGATAAAGTACAGAATGTGTTTTCCCTAATCTAAATTCTAATCACCATGTCACTCACAACAGACTTAGGGATGCTTCACTAACACACTATTCACATGCAAAATACTCTAAATAGGCCAATTATGACTCTGCCCCTGTTCCCTGGTTAACCCGCTGAGAACTGAAAAATTTCACAAGGCAGTCACCAACTAAAACAAAGGGTCCTTGTTTTAAATTAAGACAGTCTTTTTGATTCCTAAATAGCTCAACAAAGTGGCATGTCTTCTAGTGAAAGCAGTTGGTCAAATATGACCCATAAGCTGGAAAATCAAAAATTCAAACCTCCCCTTTCCACTGCCATATAGCTAAATATCATAAAGAGAACCCTCTATTCCGAGGGATTTTTCTGAGTGCTGGATGAGTAATATATAAAGGACTAATCAGCTACTGACAAGCTTGTCTTCACTGATGCCAGTTTAAGACTTTTTCAAGGGATACATAATAAACCATTACTTTAAAATAAAACTTCAAGGATGGAATTTTAGGTTGGAAACACATGTTGAGTAAAAATTCATTTTGAGTATTTTAATATTTACCACATAAAAACATCTGATAAAACAAGTTATTTACCAGATAAAAATCTGATATCCGTGTGCTCAATTACTGCCTCTTTTGAACTTAAGATATCAAAATGCTACGATATGACAAACTAAAATATAGAGCTCTTTGTAATAGTTTTCTATAAGTCAGACACCCAATAGTATATCAAATGATTGATCATTTTAGGGGTGGCATTCAAAAATTTAGAATCTCAGCATGAAATTCCACTCTTGCTAAATACTATTAACAAGGTCTATGTTTATTTAAGTCCAAGCCCAGGTTTTCTTTGAAATATCCACCAATAATATTGTGAATGGTTTAAATTACAACCTCCTTACAGTTTGGTAAATGTCAAATGAGCTTCATTTCACTGGAAAGAGTTTTATTACTGATAACTTCATATTTAGACAGACATTACCCCTACTTCTTTATTTTTCCTTTTCTAAAATTACATAAAATTTTTAAAAAAGATATGTTGGAATACTTGCTTGTCTTTTTAATAAGCTTAACCATTGCTTAACTTAATTCTTGTGGGTTCTGGTGGCAAAGGTTTTCACTCCCAAGAAAGTAGATGAATTCAGTAGGTCAATATAAAAACAAACATGCTTGCTATGCTGTTTTTCAGCAGCATTCACAATAGAGCTGTGAGAAATATTACACGATAACTAGAAGATAACTAACTGGCTGTGGCTGGCCTTACTACTGTCATTCATTTAAAAGAAAATCATTTCATGAGCCAGTTTTAAATAAATCATGCATCCAACTCTTGAATGTGCAGCCACATGAGCTGTATGGCGACGTAGCACTAAGACCAGACAGCACTGACACACATTTAGTGGCTCAGGCTAATCTTCTTTTTACAAAGCACATTCCTGTTTCTTTCTCTTTAGAGTGTCTGTTCCTTTTTCTTTTTAACTCGGACAGTAGTATCATTCTTCTAAAGCAACAAAAATAATCATTTCTTTACACTTAAGGGGGCCCTAATCACCTCTCTATGGAAAATTAAGATAAAAATACGTGTGTTCTTACTGTAGAATAAAATGAACAGTGACCATTTACTGTTGTTTAGCCTTTACGTCACACACGCAACTCTCTTTAGCAGTAAGATAAAAAATTTTCCACCCGCTGAAGAACCTGAGTTTATGAATTTAGAAAGTTAATGGCATTCAATTTAATAAGGCAAATTCAATGTTGCACAGACTGGATAAGGCATTCACTTACATATACATTAACCTACATGAATATAAATATATGAAAACAAATTTATGTCTAATAAAAGTTAAGGTTGAAGGCTACTACTTTGAAAGTGGGCAAATTTTGTCTTAGCCTTAAATAAGATTATAAAGGTTTAGGTTTTTCACATTGTGCAAGCTCATGCCCTGCGGTTATGCTGGGTCCCAGTAGAGAGCTGCCCGAGTCTGCCAGGAAACACTGGAAGCAAGATGTGGCATCTCACAGAGCTAACCTGTAAATCTTAAACCCATAGTTGAGCATTTTGTTTAACTGTCTGCAATGTGACGAGACAAGCTCTTCCCCTTATTCACTCCTTATTTTCTTCCAAAGACAAACAATTTTAAGACTCAAACTACCTTAACGAAAGAATAAAATATGCTGACTGTGTCAACCAGGTTTAAATATTTTGGGGTCCACTCCTTGCATCCAGTTCTTCAGCAAAGAGACAGTCCCAACAAAGCCACTCAAACGCCAAGTCCAGCATTCTGTGAGGGTTCCTTTCAATTAAAATTTTTGTTTGTTTTACATCAGATCTGAGTCTCAGCCTAACATATTCTCAACTCTGTCCCCCATTCCTTTTGGGGGGAGCTGTTTAGCACCCTTGATCAACCACTGAACTCTGCTGAGGCAACCAGGAATGCAAACCATGAATTAAACTTGAGGAACAAAAAAGCAGCATATATCTCAAATTAGATTTATAACTGAATGGTGATCAAAAATAGAACTAACTGCTTCAAGCTTAAATTATCAACTTTTTTTTCTTGTTAAACTAAAATCATCTTGCTCTGAACTATTATTTCATTTCAGTCAGCACTTTAAATGTAATGGGTGGGTGGTACATTTCTAAAACGGAAGATTATATTTACCCTTAATTATAGATATGAGTGAGATCAGAGTATGATGAATGCTGTTTTTTGGCTTATAATGAATTCTTCTAATAGGTGAATGACCTTGAATCTCAGAATTGGAATTGGGAGAGGAAAAAAAAAGAAGTTGAAGAAAAAAATATCTCTGGAGAAAAGAAAATGTGCCCCTGGTTTCTTAGAGCTTTCTCTGATTTTGCGTCATTCCCATTACGTTGTGATCCGTTATCAGACACAACATCTTGGGGGGATGTTGTAGAACAGAGAAAAGCAGTCTCAGATGAAACCAGATTAAGCTCCTTTTCTGAACTATTGCCAAATGCTTGTGAGTCTAATTCATGTTTGGGTATTCTAGTACTCACACAGCTGCAATTCCATTCTTTCATCACAAACCTAAGTGATGTATAGTGGCTTTGTATGGTGAGCTGACTCTATAAAGCCAGGAATTTTGGAAGGCTTTACATTAATATGGAAACAAAATTCTGAACCACTATAAAAGTTACAAATCCTGGATATATGTATAGGTGCCTAATACACTGTGCAGTGCTAAGGGTAAAATATACATACAGAAAAATAACAAATTATATTTGTTTAAATACTTTTATCACAACTGAAGTCATTTCTACATAGTTAATTCTTCACATAATCAGATTTTCAAAGACACTGCTGAATAAGGTTCCTAATAGCCATGGGGAAGTTTTTGCAAATCCCTGTCGAATTGCTGCTGCTGAATTTGCCATTTTGACCACAGAAGGGCCATTGCTGATTTACACAGTAGCAGGAGGGGGCAATAATTTCACTGCTGTTGGCACTTACTCTGCAACCTAGAATGTATCTTGCACGAAAGGGCAATGAAGTATTTCCACCTGTACACTTTTGAACTTCAAAGCTCAAAACTGAAGGTCGGCCTTTGGACAGTCTTTATTCCTGATAACTGAAGGTCCAGGAATGCACTTTCGTAGTTTATTTTGATTTTTGTCCTATGCTTGGTTTCAACAAAAGAGAACCTGAGAAACTTCAAAATAAGATGGCAAGGATAACTTTCAAAATCAAGGCTATAACAGATTGTTATTGCATTGCAGAGAAATGCAAATTATTGAAGTTATCATTTAGCAAAGATTTTCTTTAAGGACTTTCAGTCAAGTTTTTCTACTTTAAACATGTAATGCACCCGGTAACAGGTCAGAAGAAGAATCCAAACCTCTTAAGCAAAGAGGAAGGGGCTTTGAGGTCAGACAGATCAGGTCAAACCGTAGCTCAGAGGCATGCAGGCGAAATGACTGAGGGTTAGTTATGCAACTGCTCTACACCATGTTTTCCTCTGTAAAAAGGGAATAATAAAAGCTTTATCATGGGATTATCAGGCATAGATGAAACAACGTATGTAAAACGTCCAGCAGAGCTGGTGTGCAGCACAGTTACCTCCTACCTCTGTCCCTCCAATTCATAATGCCATATTATGACCTACTGATGATTATTTGAAAGATTCCTCAAAAGTTGTGCATGATTATCAGATCCTCTACTTCATTTTCAGGTAAAAAGTATACACTGAGATAATAATTTTGAAAAGTCCCTATTCAAAAACCAAAAGGAGTTAAATATGGGGGTATGCATAAACAGTGACAATTGCCTCATGGCCTAGAGTGAGGCTGGCAAAAAGAAATGGCTAGTTTTGTTCCATATTTAATAAAGAAACTGGCCAACAACCAATCTCAATAATTTCAGTTTAAGTGGCCATTTTCCTGGAACTGCCACAAGGATTACCTCAATGGCTCATTTAACTTTGCTTTTGCAAGCATGAGAAAATTGCTACCGTTAATTCAACTCCATATGAGATCAAAACTAGGCTCACTAGGTATTGCACAACTAGGTATGCAAAAAACAGAAATGTACTTGATAGAATTTTATCAATCATGTGATGTTAAATTCAAATTCTTATGACTGCATTAGCCACTGCTAAATGACCTCAAATAGGTTCAATTGTTTTTCCCCTCGCAGGACGAATCATAGGCATTTAATGAATATTATGTGATATTTATCAAGTACTATGATTTAAAAAAAATCTTTATTCCCCCATGACATCACAAAAAGCGAATGTACTTCATGGTTTTGGTCAGAAATGTAACTGCCCCCAAAACTCAATCGACCCTGAATAAAACTTTACTTTAGTAGTGATTATGTCCCACAAACATTCAGAAATCGAATATATTGTCTTTTCCTATGAAGAAGTATATAACACCTTATACTTAAATGTTATAATGTGATGCAAAGGTTGCCATGGTAACTATTATTTATTGTATAACAGAGTAATAGGTAAAAACTCATGCATTTCGGTATGGAAATTACAACTGCCCAAGGGTTGGCAAGATTTATGCATTCACCTATTTGATGACCTCTGAAATTAAAAAAAGAAAACATTATTTATTGCATACAATAAAGTGAAGGGGTCTTTCCATGGTTTCTGAAAATCCATCCTAGAATCCCAGGTCATCTATTACATATTAAAAAAAGGATTACATTTGTTAGTGAGAAGGTAGAAATTTAGCAAAAAGAAAACACGAAAGTTATCACTAACCTACAACAGAAGTGGATTTAAAGAAATCTTACATAAACAATATCAAATTTAGGATAACTACTTTCTTTTCAGTTTATGCTCCTGCTCGGTTCAGAAAGTTTATTTAATATATAATTTGATAAGTATGCTATAATCACTACTTGCCTTAAAATGTTTCTCTTCAGCAATTTTGTTCCAAAGTAAAAATAGAACAATTTGAATAAGACCTGTTAACATACCAGGGAATTAGCACCACTTCTCTTATAAATATAAACATGTGGCAATAATAAATGTGCTGAAAAGTATATTTGGCCAGGTTGTTATTTTAGTAAAATAAAGGAACATCAAACTGTCACATGTCAGTCTTCTTCATAGTGGGTGGAGAAGATTCCATTTCAAGGTTGCTGTAAATGTCTTCCTCTCTAAGAAAGGACCTATAACAACCATTTTTATGGAGAGACTGTCCTCCCTTCCAGAGAAGAGAGACCAGAATCTCATTCATCCTGCTCATGCAGCACCTTGGACAGGTGTTCACTTAAAGTCTAATGGCCAAGTCTGTACAATATACTAAAATAAAGTATCCTGTTAACTACCTGAACTTGTAAATAAGGTGCCGAGCCTGCCATGTGACCTGAGGAAATTGAAGTTATCTGAAGAAGTAGCACATGCAAAGTGGAACCTCAGGAAATTACTTAATTCCTTACTGTCCTTCTAGAGCTGTGCATGGCCTCCTGCTTTCAATGTGCATTAACAGTTTACCTCCCGAAGTTCTCCTTCTTGAATATGTGGCTCATCAAGAACGTGTGGCATGAAGGGCAAACTAGTTTATGTGTTAGTTAAAAGAGGAAATGACTTGTGCATGTTCAAACCCGCTACTGTGCCTAGCACAGAAAACTGCCATGTCAAATGCTCACTGCATGTAGAAATGAACACAGAACTATTGCCATTGATCAAATTGAAGACTCAAGTATTCTGGGTTTTATTTTATTTTTTTAGCATAAATCTATACTATTAGTCATTCCAAGTCCTGTTGCTGCTAATAGTAATAACAGTAGTAGTGAGAGTGTATGTGGAGGAGGTGATGGAGGAGCAATGTGAATTAAGAATAGGTGTAGCAGCCGCTACATGCAACTAAACATCGGCTAAGAGCCAGGCAGATCCTTTACATACTGACAAGGCAGACGATATGACCCCCTTATGCACACAGGACATTCAGAGTGGGAACGTGGCCTGACCAATGCCATGCGGCCGGCAAGCAGCAGAGCCTGGATGGGGATCAGACTTGCCTCCAAAGTCTGTGCTCCTTCCTTACCCCATATACTCCCTTCTTCCTATTCTGTGTACTCTGTGCTTCTTGCCCTGACCCCAACCCTTAGGGGCAGCCAATCTGTTTCTTTTCAGTTCATTTTAACATCAAAAGCTCATCTTTCAAACTTACTCCAGAGGAGCATCTAACCCAGGAGAGTAGGACAGGCCTGGGTGTGAAGCCACTTACCCCCTGGATAACCTCGCACAATCTGTCTAACCTTTGCAGGCTTCAGGCTCCTTGTCTGGGAAATGTGGGTATAATTATATCTACATAGGAAGAACTAACTTACATAATGTAAAGCGCTTAGCAAAGTTCCCAGCACTTACTTAGCCTGTATTAATTAAAAAGGAGTATTACTATATATATCGTATACACAAAATATCTTACTATATATTAATACAATACATATTATATAACATGTTTTAGATAAGTTAGACTATAATATGATGATGATATTATATATAACACACATAATTACACAAACTTGTAATAGCGAAGGAAGCCTTAGGCTGTAATGTAAGCCCTCTTGAACAACTGAAAATCTCAGTTATGTTTGAAATTTTCGACCTTTGCCTCTCCTCTCTACAGCCTTTCATTTGTCTCTAACTTTGATTGCTGTAGTGTGAGCATCTTCTCTAATGAGATTCAAATTCTTTTCCTTTTTCTTTTTTCTTATTTCTTTTCTTCCCAGTCCACTTCCATTTCAGTCCTCTGTCTTCCAAACCTTTCCTCCCACTGCACCTGAAAAACTTACCTGCTGTAACATTTCTCATGTTATATGCAAGTAAGTGTTTATGTATCTGAGGGCTCCTCCAGCACAGAAAGTGAGCTTCAATCGCCTTTGAATTCCTGGCACCGATCAATGTAGGCCATGATACGTAGGATGTCCTCAATAAATGCCAATTGGTTAATCAGGTAATTAACTACTTAACTACTGAATGTGTTTCAACAGTTTCCATCATGAAGATAATTTCTCCATCCCTATCCTATTAGACAAATAACTCCTACACCTATATATTCAGTCTTGTCTTCAGCTTTTCTCCTGTGCCTCTGGAGTGGTTTTGAAGAATACCACCTCATGAATGCTTCATAAGAAAATTAAAATTTCATCTTTCATGTATCTTTTCCACAAAATTTCTGCTGCTTCCAAATTATTTTCTCAGCCCTTTAAAATTATTGCAGGAGTCAGAATTTGGAAAGTCTGCAAAGAAATTAACTGTATATTTATCTATGTACACACAAGAGGGTTTACATTTGTTTTTAGCTATAAGTGGTTTGGTTCAAAAATAGCTGGGCTTCCCTAAATTTGTTGTATTGTCAAATGGTTCATCAACTATCCAGTGAGACCAGATTCTACAGAGAACCTGACACAGCTGGGGAAATGCAGGCACTACCAGGGGAAACAGATTCAGTGACACCATGAACCTCCAGGGGAAAAGACACTGCAGGAGAGAGAAACAAATGCACATGGAGGAAAGACAGATAGATTGTGGAGAGTTCTGAAGAGGCCAGTTATTCTGGGGAACATAGCATGTGAAATAGGCTGAAGAACTTAAAACAGCTGGCTGCAAAATTACTCTCCTTAGCAGATAGTAAGGAAGTCTTAACATGATATTTACCACTGGGATTTTAATTTCTTAACTATGGATAACAGCGGTCAAAAGATAGTGGGTGCTCAATGCAGCTTAGTGGACTTTTGGCCACAGAAAAGGTCACAGTGAAGAAGAGATAGAAATAAGATAATCAAGGCAATGACAAGAACTGAGGTTCAACACAATACAACCTTTGGGTCTGTTTCTTCATAGAAAGTGATATGCTCTAACCTTTCTTAGCCTATTTATGTGCCAATTTGTCTGAACTCTTCTGACTCAGCTCATGTTTCCAGAACGGTATCACTAAATACTGAGAACGATGTTCTAAGACAGAGGTCATCAAATATTTTCTTAAAAGGCCAAATAGTAAGTATTTTAGTCTCTGCCAGCCATACGCTCCCTGCTGCAACTACTCAACTCTGCTGTTGTACTACTAAATCAGCCATGCATAATATGTAAATGAACAGGTGAGACTGTGTTCCAATACAACTTTATTTATAAGAATGGGCCGTGCTCTGGCTTTGGCTTAAGGCCACAGTTTGCAGTCCCATTTTCTAAGATGAAGGTATAGTGTTTTTAATAGGACACATCCCCAAAGTTCAATCATTATGCCCTGAGATTTTCTAGATGCCATTGTAACCCCTTACTCTGTCCCTCACCCAGGCCAAACTGGGATGTTCACATACTATCAGAATTTAGCCTTCTAAATCTTGGAGCTCCTTCTGTTCACAGAAGACAAACCTTCAGAGCCTGCGAAATACTCAACTCCTCACCTCCATCCCAAAGCCAGTTTAGCTCCAAACCATCTTTTGTTCCTCTCTTTCGTCTCCTACACATGTCATCTACTGAACTCACTGAGCACCTGCGGTGAGCAGCCACTGATCTAGGCACTGGGGATACAGAAACTCCTCATTCACAGCGTCTCCTCAACCTGGTCTAAGAACAGGGAGAGTCACAGGGAGTCCGGACCTCCTCAGACAGCCGTCTTTCTCTTCATCTCTAATTGCCATCGGTACCAGAGCTTCAGGCTTGACCTCTGCAGCTTTCCCATTTAAACAATGACCTGTTCCTCTTTTGAAACTCCAGTCAGAAGTCACTTATTCCATGACTCTCTCCTAAGTAAACTAACCAGTCTCCAATCTTTCAGTTCCTTTAACGTTCACACACCTATTTTATAGGCAGCCTTCAGCCTTTATGGGAAAGATTAATATTTTAACAATAAGCAACCAACTAACTTTACAGAGTTGGAATAGGATTGTGATTTTTAAGTTTCCTGACAGGAACTGAAAAGCATTTGTATCCCTCTAATATTCTATTTTCTCCCCAAAGATATAGGACAAGCATATATTTTATTATGTTTATTATGTTTTCTCCTAATTCCTCATTATAAATATATTTAGGTATTCAGCATATGACACTGATTATCTAAATTAATTCACAAGCCAGTCTTAACAAAAAAGATGAAAGGATTCAGCAACACAAGTACTTTGAAAACACCACAATCATCTCAAATGTTGGTTTTTAAAGGAAACAAATACTTGTAATCTTTTCACACAAATACTTTGCAGAAAAGTACTTGCATAAAACTCAAAATTAAATTAGAATTTTAATGCAAATCCAAACAAATGCCAAATAAATAAAAATAGATGGGGAGAGGGAGAATAATGGGATTCTAAAATGGTTTTAAATTTTATCTGGAAAAATAATGCATGATAATTATAGCTAAGAAAAATTTAAAAAGTAAGATGGGAAAACCTAATATATCTACATCTACATCTACATATACATTTTAAACAAGGTAAATGAAAACAATTTGGTATTGCAGCCAGAAGGGACAGGCATAGCAACAGAAGTATGTATAGAGAGATTTGTGATAAAGGTGTCATTTAAAAGTCAATGAGGAAACAAATTATTCAATAAATGATACCAAAAATTTGTTCAGCATTTGAACAAAAAAAATTTAGGTCTTTGCCTCACATTTTATGCCTAAATGTATTTAAATGCAAGATTAAAACATAAAAACAAGAAAATAAAACATAATAAAAACATTCTAAAAACTGTTAAGAGTAGGAAAGACCTTTGTAGCTATGACTTTAGATGCAGAAAAATTAAAGGAACATATTTAAACCTATGATTACAAAATTATTTTGAAAAACATTATGCAAGCCACAACAAAGTTTGGAAAAATCTTTTGTAACAGATAGTTCAAAGGGAAGATAAATACTTTTAATAAGTAAAAAGCTCTTAGGTTGCAATAAGAAAATAAAATAAATAAATAAATAGACTGTTGGAGAATGTGAAGGATTCCTTAATAGAATGAATAAATTTGAGATTTGGCAATAAATATATGAAAAGATATTTGGCAAATTGCAACAGGACAAGTTTTCTGCTGCCAGTGAGGAGGTTCACTTTCATATATAGCTAATGGTAATGTATACTGGTATAAAGGCAATTTAAAATGTACAGCAAAATTTTAAAAGCATATGACTTTGAAATTTCAATTTTAGAATTTTATTCAAAGGGTAAACTTGGACAAGGCTACAAAAATACATGTGCAAAGTTGTCCATGGCAAATGTGTAAGAGCCAAGTTTACGAAAATTTAGAAAAACCAAGCAGTTTTGTTAAATAAACAAGCATGAAATGAAGTGGTAAACTTACATTTAATGAAAAAGCATGTTTTCAAAGGGTAGCGCCTGTAGGATATGATCAATTATTCTTAGAAGTATCTCCAGGTAATTCCTTAGTCAACTCATGATGTTTTATTAGAATATTTCTTATTTTGGCAAATTTCTTTACTTACATTTTTTATTAATAACATACTTGAGTAACTTCATAGAGTTCTGGCAAGATAATTTTAGATAGGAAAAGGCAGAATGAAGATTATCTTCATTTCAGAAATATTCCTTATACTTTGTTCATAACAAGATAAAGAAAAATCTGATTATATTTGCACATGCAGAGCCCAGGTGAAAGCTACCACAGGGGTTTATCAGATATTTGAGAGCTTTCTATAGAAAATCTTGAAACCAAACCTAACAATGTCAATATAAAAGGCACAAGATAGCTTGACCTATTTTTTAAAAGTATGGAAGTTAAATTGATTTTCATTTTAGTTCCCATATACTGATCATGTCACTATTATAATTTACTAATGTTCATCACAGAAACAGACAGAAGAGGGCTGGATTTAGCAAATATGTAGAATCTCCCACTTCCCTTTCGTAGCTTCCTTATTGCATTTACCTAAATAATTTCCTATAGAAGTGCTGCGTAAGTGCCGACATTACTATGACGTATGAACAACTTTGGACTATGACCTACTCCACAAAGCAAGTGGCAGAGTGCAGCGATAATGTTGTTTTTCTCATACACCGAAAGTCAGCTCTCTAATCCTCCCCAAGCAGCAACAGCCTTTCAGAGAGCCCACCAGCCTTTCAACGAAACAGGCTTTGAGAGACAAACATCTAAGCTTTATTTTTAGATGGGAAGTACTATTTCTAAAATTGTTTAAAAAATTTTTTTGCTGTGTAGATAAAAGCCTTCTTTATTTTATATTTCTAAATGTCACATGAACTGAAAGAGGCAAGTCATTTATCATTTATGATGGGCCTAAAATCCTTTACCACTGATATTTGCTTTATTTGTTATTTGGCTTTTTTGCTCCAGAGAAGGCAGATGTTTATTTATTTTTGTTCATTTACAAGTCCACAGTTCCCTTGTCCTCAATTTGGATATTCTAAAAGCTCTGAAAACTTTCTGTGGTTTTGTGACAAACCTGACCTGAATTGATGTGAGGATATCTATGATCTTTTTTTTTTATCATAGTAGGTATGACTACTTACGTGTTTGCTATAGGAACAGCTATCCACTTAATTACTGGGTGCTGCATCAGACTCCATGGGGGGTTATGCAGTGCACATTACACGCACCATATGAACTTCCTAAAATGCAAAGAATTCCTGAATTCTGAAGGCCCCAAGGGCTCTGCTTAGGGAGCTGTGGTCTATAGAAGTTCTTTTCCCATAAAGTGCTTAAGCCATGGTTTGAAAAAAAATTTACTACAACAATCATCTTTTAATTACTTTTGTGGACAGTGTCAACACCTAAACCTATTTAAAGTAAAAGTGGCTTTCAATTCCCTTAGAATATTCACACCTCGCCTGCTCAAGTTAAGCATGTGTATTTGAACATGTCCAGTTTGTCTAAACCTAATAGATCTCCTACAGGGAGACGGTCTAGACCTTTCCTTATTGTTTGCCATATGGTAATTTTATTTCTCCTGAGGAACATTTGGGTACTCAGGAGTACTAATCATATCTATTAAGATTTTTGGTTGTTGTTTTGATTTGTAAGCTACTTAACTAGACATCTCATTTTCACTGCTATTTGAAAAAAGTTTTATGTACACAAAATAATAAGTAGTTTAACCATCCAGGTTTCACTCATATAATAGTGATAAAGATCCAATACCCTCAGGACCCAGTGAGACCTCTGTTCTGAAATGGGTGCTCCACATTCAAAGCCAAGTTTCCCTACAGTTTTTCAATACACAGCTCTAAAATTGTCCAGACCAGCTGTATGTGTGTGTGCGCATGTGTGTATGTGTGTATAATTATGTATGTTTATATACATATTATGTATTTATATTTATTTGCTTATTTGTATACTATCTCCATTCAAACACCCACAAACCTATGTGACATCCTCCCTCCTCTTGCAAAAGCTCTTGCAAGTTCTATTCCTTTACCTGAAATGTTAGGTTTGCAAGGCATCCTGTGTGTTCAGACAGAAGAATGCAAAATACAATGAAAAGCTGTAGAAATATGCAAAAGGAATGAATTATAGATGACTATACTCCAGATAGCATTTAATAAGGAGAAGAAACTTCATTAAATTAATTTGTCTTGAATATTTTATAACCTCCAAGGAAATAATTATCATTCAATCCTAAAACCAACAACTAACAGATGATGAGAAACTTTATGATAGGGGGAGTAGGCTGGTAGTATATGACTTCACTGATCAATCTAAGAATTATGAAAAGAGAACAACCAGGCATTATCTATTTCTTGGTGTGAAGTAAATGATGTATACATGATAATCCATGAAAAAAATGGGAACTACATCTTACAAAACCTTTAGATTCAACTATCAGTTTATAGGAAACATAGAGAATAGAATAACATGTTGAATGACACCATGAGGAAGCAATCAGCTGAATCTAGATTTGGGACATTACATATGAAAAATGACCCAGTTATATTATAAAGGGGAGGGATGGGGAAAGTTACAGATTTTAAAAAGACTTAAGAGACATGATAATTAAATGCAATGTGTGGACCCTGTTTGGATTCTGACTCAAACATGCCAACTGTAAAAATATATTTGCAAGACAACTGGGGAAAATCTCAGTATGCTATTAAAGTATTACTGATAGTTTTGTTAGCTGTAATACTGGAATTGTAGCTACGAAAAGCAAAAGAGGGGGCTTATTCGTTAGAGATAACTCCTGAAATATATGAAATAATATGCTGTCTGGGATTTGCTTTAAAATATTTCAGAAACATAAAGTGGAAGGATGCTATATAAAAAAGACTGGGAAAATGATGACATCTGTTGAAACTGGATGATGGATAGCTACACTGTAGAGCATTTTGCAATTGTCTCTAGTTTTTGTGTATTTGAAAATTTCCATAATAAAAAGATTCTAAAAGCTTAACATATCAATAAAACAAATTCCACAGACTTTGAAACTTAAGGGCAGAGACTGAGACTAAAGGGGCTTCTGGACACCAAATAATGAGACAAGCTGCAGATTCCTCTAAGATTTATACTCTGTCCCTTTCTTAGAATCACAGGATTTTGCATAGCAACAAAGTCCTTGGAGACACTAAATTAAAGGTCAAGCATATGATCAGAGAAGGAACCAGAAGTCCCATCTGATCCAAGGACCAGTTCATAAACTTGCCCCTCTGCCCGAGCCACAATTTCTGTTCCTTTGCAAGTCACAGGTACAAGTGACTGAGGCTCGTGAACATCCTCGCAGCACTCCACAGCCATCATGAGGAAATAAATACACATTCCCAGCAAGCACACCAGACAACCAGCTTCATAAACTCTCCCAGTGACTCTGTAACTGTCCTCACATCCTCACACCTGCACAGGTGCTCACCATGAAATTTAAAAATATTTAAATACTCTAATTTTGGCACGATGGTAAAAAAAAATGTGGGGTGAGGGGCCAATACTAGCAGCTGGATTTTTTTAAGCTGATATAAATAAAAATGTATTCATTAAACATTTATAAAAGTCAAAATTCAGCCGTCCGCTAAACGGAATTATTTGGCCATTGCTCAAACATCAAGCTATCAGTCTGCAGGAGAAAAGAGCTGTGCATTTTTAGCTTTCAGGAACATCAAAGATTTTCATGAATCCTGCAATGGATCAAAAGGAAGCTGTTGTTTCCTACACTGAGGCCACGTCCCATCATGGCCATCCAGTATCCTGGAGAACTACTCAAGAAGCAGCTTACCCAGAGGAAGCATGTTCTGACCCCCAATGCCAACTTTAGGTTACAGGAGAGAGGAGCATTCAACCAAGTAAGCAAAACTGAGAAGAGCTTCGCTCAGCACTTTAAGAAGTCCTCCTATTCAGAATGGGCTCCTTACAGTGCCGATAATTTCCCAAGCTAGTATCTTAGGGTGCTCTGAATGTGAGTGTAGAGCAAATGACAACTGTCCAGCAAACTTTAGAGCTCAGAGATCTAATTAGGCCTCAGAATGTGAAGAAAGGGGTATGAGAGTCTTGATAGGTAAGAATAAAATATATCTATTTGCAGAAAAAAATCAGTTAAAAAGTTGCAGATCAGGCAAGGGACTATTAACTAAGAGCCAGTTATCAGGTAGGGAACTAATGAATAGAACAGGAGAGGGAAGAGATGAGATGTATGTAGGAGTTAAACTGCAAAATGTGTCTTTTTTAAATAGTTGGAGAATATGTGCTGCAATATGCTTTATACTTGTTGGGAGGAAAATGATGTTTCCTTTCTTCTGATAACCTCTGCATGGAATTCAAACACTTTAGGTGGCATTACTTGTCTTGATTCAGACCTGAATGACTAATGTGATTCCAATGATAAAGCTGCTTAGAAAGGCAGGGTCAAGTCTTACTCATATATGGTGTGACCAGATTTTTTGGTATTATTGAGGTCTTCTGAGGTTCTGTTTTCACCCTCTACTTTGGCCACTTTGCACTTAATACTTCCTCTAGGAGGCAAAAAGTTATACTTCCTTCAAGAGTTTTGGGTACATGGTCAGGGTAGGAATAGAATGAATGTTCAGAGGGCAGGAAAGAATTTGAGAACAAGCCGAAGTAGCCTGGATGAAGCAGCTCAAGAGCCATGAAGGGTCTTGCCCTTTGCATGAGGAAGAGGGATAGGGTCTGGGGGAGTGGGGGCTAAGTTTTAGACACATTACTTAACTTCCTCTGGCCCCAGGCTCTTCGTCTGTTGAGTGGAGATGGTAACTGTACCCATCATGGAGATGCTGTAAGAATAAAGAATGACCCCATGGAGCACTTGTTATATGCAGCTCCTGAGGACAGTATATTAGGGTATAAGAAGTGAGAGTCAGGAGAACTTTGTATGTTCATTCAGCCTCATGTTTGTTTGTTTGTCTGAAGTGTCAGCCGGGGGCCAGGCAAGACTGTACTGGATAGTGGGAGCGCAGCAGTCACCCCATGCCTACATTTACATCATGAACTATAGTAGATGACAACACTTCAGTTGGGAAGTCTCTCCTCAATCAGCAGTACAATATAGAGATGCTTCTGCCATGTTTCCCTGCACCTAGCATGTGTCTCAAGCATGCAGGATGCTAAAAATCGCACTAAACTGAAATTATAGTATCAACTCTATATTGTTACCCACCTGCCTCCAACCTCAACTGTAAGGTCCTAGAAGTTGGGGGGTCTTTGTGCCCTTGGCACTTGATACTACTTACATATAGCAGAGAGTCAATACAAATATAATAACTAGATTAATACACAAATGAAAGAATAAATGAATAAAATGATTTAACTTCTCAGTTTTCTAATTTATAGAACCAAGATAATATCGATGGTCCCTTCTTTACTGGATTTAAAAACACTCAGATTGCATAAATTCTATGCAGTCATATCTTTTTTCATAGTAGCACAGCAGCCAAGAGGTGGAAGCAACCCAAGTGTCCATCAGTGGGTGAACAGATAAACAAAATAGGGAATGTACATACAATAGAATGTTATTCAGCCTTAAGAAGGAAGGAAATTCCGACACATGCTACAACATGGATGAACCTTGAGGACATTACACTAAGTGAAATAGGTCAAATACAGTATTATTCCACTTCATGAGGAAACTAAAGGGGTCATAATCATACAGACGAAAAGTACAATGCTGGTTCGCCAGGGGCTGGGGAGGAGGAGAGAACAGGGAGTTGCTGTTTAATGGGTACAGAAGCTCAGTTTTGCAAGCTGGAAATGTTTTGGAGACTGGTTGCTCAACAATGTGACTATACTTAACACTAGTGAAATGGTTAAGATGGTAAATTTTATGTTATGTGCTTTTTATCACAATAAATTTTTTTTTAGATTCTACGTAGGGAGGCTGGCTTGCAATGATGGATTAAACATATGCTTTCACTCTCCTTCTAACGGCACACCTCATGATAATTGTGTGTGTGTATGCATATATACATATGTGTGTGTGTGCATAAACATGCATAGATTTAGAAGAGATAATATACATGCCAATAAGTGCTGAAAAATAAGAAAGTCCTGCAATGGACTAGAAACTTCAAATTGTTCTTGAAAGGTAAAAGTAGATGGATTGGCCCAATAGCAGGAAGGAAAAATGAATCATAAGCCAAGCCCAAAGAAAGAAAACTGCAAGGAAAAAAAGCTAAGTAAGTCTAGGATGCTCCAATCCCGGGATCAGTATGTAAATGGAATGGAAGCCTGATGGAATAATCAGTGATTAACTGAGGCGCTGTACTTAGAGCTGCTAGACAGGCCAGGGCAAAATGAGATGGAAAGGGGGATACATGACTTTAGGACTTGAATTCCCTATTTGGCCAAACTGCATTTAAAAAGCTGGTCAAAATAAAGACAGTATAGAAAATCCAAGAATTCTGAAAATTAATACCCCGACACTTTTGAAAGAATTATGTAAGGATGTATAACTGTACAAAGATAAAAATAAAAAAATCAGCACAGTCCACAAAAAAATAGTAAGATGTGTGAAGGAAACCCTACAGTAGAGTCTATGTAATTGTTGACGCAATAAAAAAAGAAAAATCTAGAAGGCAGTATACTTATCTCAACATGGAATGTAAAGGAGATGAACAGAAATAGAAACTGGGGAATTAAAAATGTGCTAAGATTCACTCTTATCTTGTTCAGGAAATATATAGATACTAACCAACTCTAGACTTTAACATAATTTTTAATATGTAAGTTAAAAACGAAAGAGTAACTTTTTTGATGGAAAAACTAAGATGTGTAATTCTCATATCATTAGGGGGGAAAAAGACAGCAAAGAAATAATACAAAGGCAATGTTATCAAGCCAAGAAAAGGAAAAAAATTAAACAAGAAAACTTGCAAAACATAAAAATTAACCTGGCAAGAATAAATTCAACGCATTTTAACGACTATAAATGTACCCTTATTGTGTAGTGTTTATTTTGATATTATATCCCTCACTTTCATTTGAAGATCATATTCCTCAATTAAACTACAGTGGCTACTACATTCGGCTAGAAAAATATAAAGCTAAATGCTGTGTATAACAAGACCATCAAGAATAAAACAGACATAGAATATGGAAAATAAAACAATACAAATATGTGCAAGATAGAACATATAAAAAGAAGCATATATAGCAGCATTATTTTCAGGTAAAAGCCAGTATTAATGAAAAGAAAAAGGAAGGATATTTTATATTGATGAAATTCTAGCCCAAATTTCTAGTCCATTGAAGATACTCTTTCTTATTTTTCAGCACTTTTTGGTATGTATATTTCTTCTCAGTCTATACATATTTACACACACACACAATCATTTATGAGGTGTGCAGTTGGAGGGAGAATAAAAGCATATATTTAATCCATCATTGCAAGCCAGCTCCCCACATAGAACTTAAAAGAAAAAAATTTTTTATTGTGGGATAATAATTGTGAAATAAATATTGTGGAAAATATTCATAAAGCTCTGTTTATTTATGACATAGCTTTGAGATATATTTAAAAATATAAATACATGATAAATTGATAAATCCATAATCCAAAGTAGAAGATGAGAACTAATTTCAGAAATTTAAAGCAAGTAGGCTGAAAATAAATAAGATACTGTTTAATATATTCCCCCCCAGAAGAAAAGCATTTGTTTTATTAAAGTATCACTGATATACAATCTTAGCTTAGTTTCAATTATACAACACAGTGTTGGTTCAACAGCTACCCATATTATTAAATCCTCACCCCTTCTAGACACTGTCTAATATATTAAAATAGGCAAGACAGACTATTCATTCTTTTCAAATGCATATGGAATGCTAAAATACTGATGGTAGATGCAGCCACAAAAAAAAACTCGATAAATTATCCCCAAGTAGGAAATATCTATGCCAATTCCCCACCTGAAATGCAATAAAATAAGAAATTAAAAACAAAACTACAGCCACACTACCATCAGAAAAACATTTTAAGTGGAAATTTTAAAAATGTTTTAAAGAACTCTCAGGCTAAACAGGAGTTTAAAAATGATATTTAAAACAATACAGAAATCAATGACAATGGTATCAGTATATAAGAAAATCTATGGGATGGAACCAGAGCAGTAACCAAGTGAAAAATTATGGCTTGAAATGGCATATTAGAATAAATAAAAATAAGAATTAAATGAACTATGCATACATAAAAAATTAGAAAAAGGGTAAGTACTAAAAAATGTATAATGAATTATTAAAATTTAAGAACTTTATGAAATACAAATAATTTTTAAATGTATATTATGAATAAAACCAAAAGGAGGTTTTTTGAAAAGACCTAAGAAAAGACAAACCTTTGGCAAATCTGACGGAAGGAAGAACAGAAAGTGGAAATCAACGAGATGACAAATATCTGGATAAAAATCTTAGGTATAGATAAGGAATTTTTTAATAAAAGAGAACTATGTGTATAATTTTATGCTGTAAATTATAAAGTCTGGAAAATGGATGTTTTGTAGGACAATATACATAAACTGCCACAATTGACACACCGAGATTAGAAATTGAAAAGTTAGTCAAAAATCCAGTTCTAACGAACGAGCAGCTCCAGGCAATTCCTCCCAAATGTCAAAAATTTGTCTTACATAAGCTACAAGATACTGAAAGAGATAGGAAAATTTTCTGATGTAGTCGACATGAGCACCGTAAAGGCTAGAAGTGAACGAGGCAAAGTAACATGAAAAAGAAAATGACGGGCTACTCTCCAGATAGAACACCGCTGACAAAATCCCCCAAAATACGGGGCATACGGAATTTAGTCACAGAATTTCCAGGACAAACCCTGGTTTCCATTTTAAATTAAACCCTGCTTTTCCAGTTTATATAAACTTTTAAATAAAATATAAATATATATGTATAAAATACATAAAATAAAAATTTTATATAAACTGGCAAAATGTGCATGCATGTGTATGGCTGTTGTTTGAATACATACACACATAAACACACATATTCATCTTAAGAAATCATGGATCACAAAAAAGTTTTCTTAATCTTCTAGAAATCCATTTAATGGTAAAGCACTAGAAGATTCTCTGCTCAAGTCAGAAAAGGCAAAGCTGACCTGCAGTCCAATTAGTCTTTTAACAATTTATTGGAGGTCTCTGACAGTATATTAGCACAAGGGGAATAAACTGGAAAGACACTGGCAAAATAGCGGTGTCAATATCTGCCAATGATTTTCTTCTAAGAAAATCTGAATCAACTAACAACAAAAAAATGAAATAAAAAGAACTACCAGAGGCTACTAAGAAAGTTCTGTAATGTTATCTGTTGTAAGAGCAACATACATTAAAAAAAGGCAACAAAAAACTTTCCTTTCCAGCTAATCCATTAAAAATTGTAATGGGGAAAAAAAATCCTGGTTTAAAGAAATACCTAAGAATAAAACTAACAAAAACACTTTTAAAAAGTATAGAACTTTACTGAAGCCACACAACTAAATCTTTATAAGGGGTGGGATGGAGGACAGGGGAAGAGGGAGGGTGATTTCCTAAATAACAAGTCTCTATATTATAACTAAGGGCAATGCCTCCAAATTAATCTATAAATGCATAGTTATCCTTTTTATATTTTATTCAATATACTTGTGTTTGAATTTTTTAAGAATCTATTCATATGTTATTCTTATACTATTTCTTACATGGAAGTAAAGGAAAGAAAATGCTATATAGTGTTATCACAGTGCATTTTGACTTTTTTAAGAGGTGCGGCTGTCAGGGATGCTTGCCACTAGGCTAAAATATTAGTCAAGTCAGAAGTAGGCTTAGAATCCTGATTCTGGCTTCTTTTCACAACACGGAGCCAGTCTCTTTTCTATTTCCTGTTCATACCTAAGTATCCAAATAAAAGGTGCCATTTCTCAACTATCATCCACTTAAAAGGGTAGCTTTCCTAAGGCTCTTCAGACTTTGTCTTCTTTTCACTTGCATCCCAACCCACTTTCCCAGACTTCACTTTGCCATGCCAGGGTTACCCTCATCACACAGCCAGTCCAGTTAAACAGCTGTGGACACGTCTTTGGTGCCTGTGGGGGAACGGCCCTGGGAACCTCAATATGTCCCTGACATTTAACTGGAAACCTAGCATGGAGGTTTCATCATCAAAATAATTAATCAAGTCTTTTTGTATAGATGCTAGGGAAACCATTGTTTCAAATGGTCATTTAAGAGTTCAGCTTCCTGTGAGAAACTTAGCAAGGACTTGCTACCTCCACCCTTTCATTAATGGGGCTTAATAAGAAAGGTAGAGTAAACTTGAGTAATAGCTGGGACACAAACTCTGGGTGTCAGTAGACTGTAAAACGGGAGCCTCACACTTTCAGAGTAACTGTCCACCCGGCTGTCCTCAGACCTAAGGTTAACACTGATATTTTTCTCTACCAGCATATTATGATATGATCCATTTGGTAAACTTAATATTATAAAAATGTAGAAAGAGGTGTCAAATGGGAGGTAAAGGATTAAGTGTCTTCTCTGTTTAATGATAGATGGCAAAAAACTGGTGAGATGGTGACTCTTGTTTCAATTTAAGAGTACATTACTATCGCCCACACACCCTAGTCTCCTTTTACTTTATAATATAATAACAATAAGACAAGCCCACTCAAGGGTAATCCCTAAACCCTCCTTCTACCTAATGGGCACATCTGTCTTGGAATATGGAATAAAAGTAATCACATCATTCTATCATTATCAGGAAAAGCGTGAATCGGAGTCAAGAATAAATGGGAACACATGATATTTTAAATAGTTATGCTTACATTTAATCAATATGAATAGCCACTGGGGTATATCCCATAAAGTTGCCAAAGCGGCTGCTGAAGTCCTATATAGCCTTTGACCATGCCAACCTGGTTATTCCAAGAAGGCCTTTAGACCCCCTCATGTTACCACTGTGTACCGAGTGGGAACCAGCGATGTGTCCTCTACATCTATCATCCTTTTAAGAGGAAAGCTGGGGCACTGAACATCTACAAAAATCATTCAATAAATGTTGTTAAATTTGAAATCAAGTATAATTCCATACTGTGTCCGGGGACAGAGAGCCAAATCCTGGCCACCATTAGGTACTTTGTAGCTCTAGAAAAATTATTTACTTTTTTCTTTTACTCTAAAGACTAGAAAGAAGACCATTTATTATTAATGTTACTATATTATTTTCTTTTGATATGAAATTAGGCTTTGGAAAGGTTTTTAAAAAGAGAGAGGAAGAATGTCTACCTTCCCAGCAGGAACTTGCAGAGACTAATTAATATTACCAAAGTTATAAATCAGACCAGAATGAGAAGTTTCATGAAGGACACTTGACCCACAGATTTTAGAAACAATGACCTACTCAAAGATATTGCTCTCTCTTGTCCTGAACCAGACTCTTTTAAGTGTCTTACATACATTGAATTATTCAATTCTAGCAAAATCCTATGAATAAGATGCTAATATTATTTCACAGATAGGGAGGAGACTGGGGTATAGCAAGTTTAAGTAATTTGCCCAGACAAAATATTTAATTAATGGAGCTATGGGAGACTGGTTTAAGTGCTACACCCTTATACCCTACTCAATACAGCTTTTGAGCATGAACTTTATCTCTAGTGAGTGGGGTAGAACAATCACAAACTGAAATATTTAATATATGTCAAACTCCTCCTCTGCCCTTACATGTGATACCCAGAAAACTATAATATTCATAACACACTGCAGAAAATTATTTTAGATGGAAGGTTTTAAGTAAGTTCTAGTTATCCACACTAGTATGCATAAGCAAGAACAGGTTAACACAAAGAAGCAATGTTTCAGAGAGATGACACAAAGAAATCAATCTTTTAAATAGATGTTAATTTGAGAATCACAAAAGTTGCTTTGAAAGAAGGCTTAAAATAAGATGTCTTTTACAAAACTAACCTAGCACTAAAATTATCTCAATGTTCTATTCACAAAAGACGTCAACTTCTCAGCTGTATAATAATTTCTAATCTACTTCATTTCTATTCATTAGATGATCCTCCCTCTTTCAAATAACCTAACCTATTTGGTCTAACTGTGACTAAATTTACCAGTAACGGTTATTTATACCAAAGTATAAATGTAGAAAAGTATGAGGGTATTTTCTTTCTTTTTTCTTTAAGAGGCAACACCTTGGGGGTTGGAGATGGTAGAGGGAGGAAGGTGGGAAGAGGAAAGAAGAAAGGAGGCACAACATTTAAATCCACATAATATAGACTACAGAAAAATGTGTGAATTCAACAAGTTTGTTGGCCACATTTTACATTACAGAATGTGCCTGCACAATGGATAAGACAGTTTACTGGGGGCTCTGCACTGTGGAGACTTCAATGGGGAGCAGAGATGGAGGAGATATCAGGAGTTCCAAGAGCAGCAGAGGGGTGGGTGGATGGGGGCGGTGGGTGTGTGTGTCCCTGGGAGACAGAAGAGGCCTCCATGTCAGAAAAATATACTTAAATTCACCAGGAAATTGACCAGACCGCAGAGGGAGGACAAGGGGACCAGCCCTCAAGAGAAGAGCCATCCCCCAAGAGCAGGGACTAATTCAGTTTTGTTTGTGGGACAGTTAATTCACTCAGCTTTATGGTCAATTTTAACACTTAATCCAAAAAGCTAAAACTTGACATTTAAAAAATAGAATTAATAATACCAATGGTAATAGAAATAAGTCAGGTATATAATAGATGGCAATTCTTTATCCTTGCAGTGGTGTGCTGATATATCACCTTCAGGGGGGAGGTGCATTTCCATGGTGAAAACACTCTCATTGTGGTTGCTTTTAAGCTACCAATGGTTTAACAGCCAGCCTACAAAATTCCTGAATATTTAACTACTAACTCTTCTTCTTCACACGATGCTTGTAAGTCAGTTTTAGGTCTTAAAACTAAATTACTTACGGAATTATGAGGGAAAAGTAGAATTACAGAACTATTCATTTGAGTATTAATCTGGTTTTCTGTGTGATCTACAGGATGATTTATAATCATCTTACCCTCATTTATCAATATTAAAATTAAGTTAGCATTAATCCTAAAATAACATGGAACTACAAAAAATTCCAAATAGCCAAAGAAATCTTGAGAAAGAAGAACAAAGCTGGAGGCATCATGTTTCCTGATTTCAAGATATATTATAAAGATATAGTGATCAAAATAGCATGGTAGTGGCATTAAAACAGACACATTGACCAATGGAAGAGAATCAAGTGCCCTGAAATAAACCCAGGCAGATATGGTCAACTTTTCTTTGACAAGGGCCCCAAAAATACACAATGGAGAAAGAACAGCCTCTTCAATACTTGATTTGGGGAAAACTAGATATCCACATGCGCAAGAGTAAAACTGGATCCCTCTCTCAGACCATTCACAAAACTAACTCAAAATAGATTAAAGACCTAAATGTTAAGACCTGAAACCATAAAACTCCTAGAAACACAAGGGAAAAGCTCCTTGACACTGATCTTGGTAATGATTTTTGGGGTATATGATGCCAAAAGCACAGACAACAAAAGCTAATATAAACATGTGGGATTACATCAAACTAAAACACTTGTGCAAGCAAAGGAGATCATCAACAAAAAGAAAAAGCAACCTGTACAATGGGAGAAAATATCTGCAAAATGTCTATTTGATAAGGGGTTAGTACCTAAAATATAAAAGAAACTAATACAACTGAGCAAAAAAACAATCAGATTAAAATATGGGCAGAGCACCTGACTAGGCATTTTTTCAAAGATGACATGCAAATGGCCAACAGGTAGATGAAAAGGTGCTCAGCATTGCTCACTAATCAACAGGGAAATGTAAATCAAAACGACAATGATTTATCACCTCACACCAGGTAAGATGGATATTACCAAGAAGAAAGGCTGTACAAATGTTGGCAAGGATGTGGAGAAAAGGGAGCCACTGGTCACTTTTGGAGGGAATGTAAATTGGTGCAGCCATTCTAGAAAATAGTATGGGGGGGGTACCTCAAAAATTAAAAATAGAACTACCACATGATTCAGCAGTTCCACTTCAGGGTATAGATTCAAAGGAAATGCAATCAGAGCTCAAAGAGTTATCTGTACTCCCATGTTCACTGAAGCATTAATCACAATAGTCAAGATATGGAAACAACCTAAGTGTCCATCAATGGATCAATCAATACAGTAGATGTCATGTATGTAAATATACGAATTAAATAGATATGATTTTATTTGTCAACTATACATCAATAAAGCTGGAAAAAAATTAAAATTAAAAAGCTGGAAGACTTTCAAAAATTAAGATTGTTAACATTATACTACCCCTGACATATTCAATGAAGAGATTTTAAACAAAATGTATCTCTATTTTTTAAAAAAATCTCACATTAATTGGCTAAAAATTAAAAAATTAAGATTTAACTCTCTTCTCATCCCATCAGTTTCCAAGCAAATGCATGAAATGCCCTGAGAAATCATTATTAAATTTAAAAAGTTATTTACATCAATATTTCATAAGTGAATATGCATGATATTAAGATCCAATGCACTGCAACTGAATTCACATTTAAAGACCTTAAAGGTCTTTTGTGTTTTCTTTTTTTAAAGAAAAAACTAAATCCAGATTCACATTTCAAAAGTGAAAACACCCAGTTTGGAGAAATAACAAAAGCAGTCCAAGGCCTTAGTAAGTCATTGTTACATCAGCTGCACCAACAGTTTTTACACTAAACTCCTAAGTAAATGGTGGCCTGGACTGCTACCTCTGAGCCTGCTGCTCTGGCATTCTCAACAATTATAGAGTTCACTAAAAATGGGCAAATGGTGTTACTGTAACATACAGTGTGGTATGTATTAAAATATGTATGACAAGTTTGGCTTCTGTCCCTTGTTAAATCACCTATGAATTTAAAAGTGTAGTAGGCATTCAGCAACACAAACCAGAGGAATCTAAATATATTCACTCATATAAATACAAGCATAACAGTCAGAAATGCAAACAAGAGAAGGGCAGAATACCTGTTTTGTAGTTAATCCCACTTTCCTTACACTGTATGGCGCTTACTGGCAAGAATGCAAAAAATGAGCATGAAGGCTATCCAGGTTCTAAAAAAACCTTGGACATTTACTCAGTTTACTCACTTGTGAAATGAGGAGTTGGGTTACACGATCTCTAAAATAGAAACAAACTCTAATAAAAGCACATGAAAAAATGTGAAGTCTAAGTGATTTACTGACAGCTTTAACAATATTGAACTAGGTGAGGATAGCTTAGAAATTGGCAAAGACCCTTGCCTGACCTTCCTTTGGAGAAGATTTCTGGCATTTCTAACTCAATGCAACTGAAGTACTTCTAGGAAGAAAAACGTGATAAAAGCCAAGGAGAGGAAGTTGCTATATTAGTTTCAGAATATTCCTTTTACATGAGGACATATTAGCATGCATTTCTCTCCTCCCTCAGATGAGCATTAAGTGCAGAGTTCTGGGAGGGTGAGCTTTGTCCATGAATTGCCTTCCTAAGGGAATTTGGATTCTTCAAAGTGATCAAAAAGGACACTCACAGCATTAGTCAGCAAGAAAGTAAAAAAGTCACATAGTCTTTTGTAGTAAAAAAATCTTCCTCCTTCCTTAGAACAGTATTTCATCAAATATAAGATACCACTGAATGTAAGACACATCATTATCTATTTATCACAAAGAAAGAAAAAAAAGTTGCCAATTAAATTGGCATACGATAAATATATGATATGGCAAAATGTGAAAAATGTGTCTTAGAATCTATTGAACATTGCAGTATAAGGCTTTGATACAGCATTTCCAATATTTGGACAAAACCATTGTCCAAGAGGAACTGTAACTATGCAGGTGGCTCTCGAGTCCCATTTGAGTCAACCCTCTCTCTCCACCATCATCACCTCTTTTACTTTTTAAGGGGAATAATATTTGTTTAGCACAAATGATAAATTAAGAAGAAAATAATGGAGGGTAAAATATATCGCTTGAATACTTTTTCTGTATTTCTTATGTATTCCAGGGGCAAAGAGTTGCTGCCTTACATGTGTTGTTTTGGGAAGGTGTCAAATATTTCTGAAGTGTCTAATGGCTACCAGTGTAGATTCTCCTTCCTCATTCCCTACTCTGATAGTCACAAACATTAAGAGCATCAAGGGATTACATAAACCTTTTAGGTCAGGACTTCATTTTGCAGAGATAGAAACTGAACCTTTAAAAAGGTGCTGCACGGGGCTGCAGGAAGGACGTGGATTCAGTTATCTGACCTGCAGTCTAGAAGCTGCTAGATTCTAAACATTCTCCTCAGTCATTCCTATCTTACTCTAGGAGGACAACTTAGAAGTCTTTTCCTGTCTATTTGTCTGAACTTTCTCCGACTAGTTTAATGATGCTACTGTCCTCTAACACCAACCCCCAAATGGGACCACATTTGTATAGCACTAGAGTATAGACAGTAAGAAACAAATTACTCAAGGTATCCCAGATCTTTTCTCACCAAGTTCAGTGACAAAGGCTTGTTAAGTTGCAAATAATGAATGAGGAGAACTATGTAAAGCAAAGAAAGAGTAAAAGTAATGTATCCAATATTCCTACACACTGCCCCTTCCTAAAAAATTCTAAATGAATGCAATAAAATATTTTCCTCTTGTTAAACTTAAGATATCAATAAAATCACTTCCAAATGCAGGAAGCATTTCCAGTGTTACTCAGCCCAATCCAAGCCTGTATGTTTTTATCAGCCCCAATAGGTACTCAAATAAATAGAGCTTCATTGGAAGACACCATGAAGCGGTGAAGAATCAAACATTCAAATTCCTATGCCGAAATTTGTACAATAACTTAAACTTATTTCTCCATTTTAGAAGTCCATCTTGATATCTCTAGTTTATAGGAAATGTCCTAGAGAAGCAGCCCATGTTTCTGTAGGGTTAGCCATACATTCCATGAAATGCAGAGGCTATGATGTCCAGGAGATTCTGGAATCTGCCCTAAACAGGGGCAGGGGCAGGTTTAGCTGGGAAAGAAAAAGAGCAACACCTCATCCCAAACACACATCCCTTGTTGTTACACAAGACAGCTGTGCCATTATGACCTTCAAAGACACTAATGATAAAATCCAAGGATTGAGCTACGCCTCTGCTTCTGTCTAATCCCATCGCGAAACACTGGGTCTACGCTGAAAACGAACGTCTCATCTTATTCAGCACACACAGGTCAACTGAAACCCCACAGCCAATTACTTCCCAGACATTTTACACTCAACCAGCAAAGCTCATCATGATACTGGATCTCATGTCTTCCTCCTAGATAGACTTGTAGTCACTTCAAAAAATATATGTATATATATTTTGGCCCCAAAACCCCAAACCAAGATGGTCAATGGGGTTAACATTCTCTTCTGAGCTCTTCAATTATGCTGCCTTGTGAGTCTGAGGGCAGGCAGGCAAGGCAACCCTGTCAGAGCTACAGCAGAGCTCTGCAGATGTCTCTGTTGTGTTCAGTCAAACCGAAAAGAAGAAAAGATGGTCCTCTGACAACAGACAGCTGTCAATTAGATGGCACGCTCACACTCAGTAGGCCAATGAGCAGCAATGGAGGTGACAAGTGCTTGGCTAATCAGCTTGCCTATAAAAATCACAGCCCTTCCCAGCACCGCTCACACCAGCACATGAAGGGACAGCATGTGCAGTCTTCAACTCTCCTGTTTTCGGCCTGTGCGTGCATGCGTGCGTGCGTGTGTGTGTGTGTGTGTGTGTGTGTGTGCATGCGTGCGTGTGTGTGTGTGTGTGTGTGTGTGTGTGTGTGTGTGTCTGCCCCAGTCACTTGCCCCAGTGTTATCGGTACTGTTACAAAGGTTCTGATCAATACAGTAAGTGTAGAAACAAAAATCAGGCCAAGGAAACTAGAAATCAAACACAGGGAAAGAAATCTCTGCAGAATGACCCAAAAGGAAACAGTGATAAACTGACCTATTCAGAGACTAGATTATACTGATACCCATGATAATAACTAGAAATACGTATTAGAAAAGAAGAGGTTAAGTATCTACCTAGCCTTTCCCCATCTTCCATCTTGTCTTTTCCCTCTCTAGCCACCAGGGGGCAATTTGGGGCCAGATCCTCATAGAGGAAGCTGAAATTCTGAGCTTTAACAAATCCTTAAATATTAGGAGTGGGGGGTAGGGGACATTGAATGTGGAAGGAAAGCTGCAGGGAAAAACTCAGGGGATCTGGGGAGCAGAAAACTGAGTTTCCCAAGTCTTGCACCTATTTTCTCAATTAACTAACTCTAAGCTCAAATATATACCCTCTAAACTAATAATTAAATGCTAAATTCACTAAGGAGCTACCTTATAAGCCTGACAGGTATTTTAACTACTGATAGTAAGAATACCTCTCTCTCTCCCTGCCTCCCCCTCCTTCTCTTTTAATTCTCTTTGGTTTCTAAAAGAGCAGCTGGTTGGAACCAGAGGAACCAGAAGAAAAACAAGGGGAGATCAAATTTGTGGCTGTCCAGCTGCAGTGTAGAAGTTGAAACAGCAGAAGTCTGTTTTAGATAAAGATGGATTTTAACAAAATACAGCCTCATTGAAATTAACCCTCATGTAGCAGAAAACTTCCACAGCCATGCTGGTGTGTCCTAACTATTTTTATTCCATTCTTCTGCAGCTATCCCAAATGAGTCCAATCAGCCTGCCCCACCTAAAATAAAATAGTGTTTAAAAGATCACTGAAAAGTGAAAAGGAGAAGTGGACAGAGTAGATATCGGGGATGGATGTCTTTCATCTTTTGAGAGTCAGAGAGAATGTCAGAATTTAAGGCTTTTCCAGCTCTGCTCCAGCTCTCTCCAGGGCCTGGGAGGCACCCACCATTGCCTAAGCCTGGAAAGAATGGGCAGATCAGACCACGAACGCAGGGTGCCCGTGCTGCAGAATGTGCACATGGCCTCTGCCTTCTAGCTCATCCCTAAGACAAAGCTGTCTTTCTCTGAGAGAAATATAAGAGGCCATTCAATCTGCCTGCATTCATGACCAACAAACAAGAGCCTGATACTGGCCATCATCTCTCCAACACCAACACCTTCCCCTCATCAGTCACACCAGTACACACAGGCTTTGCCTCTCATCAGCTGCCAGGTCTCTCAAGAAGCACACTGGGTCTCCTACCGGGGCATTCCCATGGCAGGACTGAATAACATCCATGCCACCAGGATGCCAGGCCAGTCACTGAATTTCTAAGGGCTTGGGACATGCGCCTGTTCCCTGCTCTGCCCATACTCTTTTAAAGCTATATTATCATCCACATAGGCTCTATTGACACCAAAATACACCATCACACAGCCACGAACAATCAGATCATTCAAACTCCTCACCATGGCTCTGGCTAATATTAAAATGGGTACCTTCTGACTGAAAGCTTCTTCCCTCTTGCAAATTCTTTCCTAAGCATAAAAATCCGAGAAGCACAATCACTATATCTTGGTTGAATGTCAACTTGCAATGTGTAATTTTGTAGTTTTCCCCAAATCTCATCAATGCTATATCTAATATGGAATACAGCCTTTTAGTTTCAGTTAAGAGCAATGTTTACCGTAAAAAATTTTTTTAAATCAAACAATGCTGGACTATGTCAAGGAAAAAGTATTCTGCACACATCTGAAAACCAAGGTCAGTGAAGGTAAGCCCAGCTCTTCACCATGCAGTTTCAGAGCTGGAATGGGAGTGGCTCCTGGGACTGCTATGGTGCTAGCCTATCCCTCTCATGGGCTCGAGCTCTTTTACCATTTCAAAAACTGGGAGTGTCCAGCCCTCTGTCATGCATCTTCCGCTGCCCTCTGAGTATTCCTGGGGAGATGGGGAGATGAGGGGTGCTTGGAGCAGCGAGAGCAGTCAGTCACATCACTGAGGCTAAGAGGACAAAGATGTGCCACACTGGGTACCTCCTTCTTAGAGCCCGAGGTATGGAGGCACGCACCACTTTTATGCTAGAACAGAGGAGAGAAGGCAATCATTTCCAAAGAGGAGGCAGTGACGGTTAAGAAACAGCCTGGGTTATACAGGGGTTAGGACTGGAGGAAGTTCTGAGCCCTAACCATCCCTCTTAAGTGAAACTCTAGCTCAGCTTCTCATGGAATCATGCCTTTGTCGCTCTAAGGCTTTGAATCTCGAACTTCACTCCTTGGTTTCTTTCTCTTGAGAACACAGCATGTGTGTGAGCTCTTGCTCATGGCAAATGGACCTTCTAGGAATCACATCTATCGAAAATAGTGTTATTGACTGTCCTGCTTGGCTTAGCTCAGAGTTTGGTTCTGACCAGAACAATGGAGGCCTCATCAGTCCCCTGGGGTGCTGACGGTAGACGAGGCTCTCTCCAGTTCCATTAGGGCAGCCTGACACCCTATTTTGCAAACTTGCTTCTTAGTTATTATAAAGCTTTTACATACAGAGGGAGCTTTTCCATCAAAATATTCTGGATTGGCTAGGGGCTCAGACACTTTAATGATATCTACACACATGTGCTTTTTATCCAAGTTCACAGTTCCTGGTCATTGAGGGTAAACAGTGTTATCAATGATTATTATGGATTTAGTCAAATACATTTTATTCCTGTCATTTATGAGCACTTGTGTTAGCTGGTATTTACAATGTCAGGATTCTGTCACTTTGGCAACCTTCTCAGACAACATTTTTTTGGTGTTACAGTGACATTTCAAAAACTCAGTATTTACAAGCAAACGACACCCTCTGGCTCTGCGATGGTGTGATTCAGTGGTCGCTGAACAAAGGGACACTCGCCTAGAAATTTCTTCAGAATATATCTCCAGCTTCTGCAGGTTATTCCTGCATGGTCTAGGGTAGCCCTGTGCTCTTAGGAAGAGAGAGGCTACAGAGGCATCAAGGAAAAACTTCAATATTATGTGCTGCTGGATTCTTAACTTTTTTGTGTGGGTCTGTAAGAGTGAGGTCCATTCTGTCACGCTGACAAGTTTTGTAACATCTCTGAGCCTAAGTTTCTCACTCATTTCAAAGTGGCTTTGGGCACCAGGTAACATTTAGGTACTTTCTATCCTTAAGGCTTTCAATATGATAAACAAAAGCTAAACTCATTATCATCACTAATTTTTTTCCACATCCCACCACAAGACTGTAAGAATCATGCGGAGGGAACATGAGGAAGCAAATCATGATCTACTCATCCACATCTTCCCTATTCCTACCCAGCCTCTTCCAAGCATGATGTACACAGGAGGGTGCAGGACGATGAAGCCCAGCATACAAGACACATTTGGTATCAAGAGAGAAGGCCCTGAGCTTCCAGGCCTTTCCATTCTCAGGCAGCCCATGGTTCTTTTCATATCACCATCGTCCTTCCTCCAGGGGAGTAGAGAGTCACTGTCATGCCCAACCAACAGATACTGTAGG
>JAVSCE010011423.1:0-83087 GCA_032199065.1 Smutsia gigantea | reverse complement strand
GAAGGGAAAAAAAACACATAATAATCTCAATCGATGCAAAAAAAAAAGCATTTGACAAAATTCAACACCCTTTCATGATAAAAACAAAATCTTAGCAAGTTAGGTAGACAAGGAATTTATCTTAACACAATAAAGGCCATATTAGCCCACAGCTAATATCACACTCAGTGATGAAAAGCTGAAAGCTTTCCCTCTAAGATCTGAAACAAGGAAAAGGTGCCTACTTTCAAAACTTCTACTTAACACAGTACAATAAATTCTAGCCACAGCAATTAGGTAGGAAAAAGAAATAAAAGACATCCAAATCAGAAAGGAAGAAGTAAAATTATCTGTTTGCAGATGACATGATCTTATACATAGAAAACCCTGAAGACTTGGCTAATATCCAACAGATAAAAGAACTCATATAACAACACCAAAAAAACAAATAATCTTATTAAGAAATGGGCAGAGGTCCAGAATAGGCATTTTTCCAAAGAAGACACACAGATGGCCAACAAACACATGAAAAGATGCTCCACATCACTAATCATCACGGAATGCAAATCAAAACCACAGTCAGATATCACTTCACACCAGTCAGAATGGCTAGTATCAAAACAAACAAACAAACAAACAAGTGTTGGAGAGGATGTGGAGTAAAGGGAACCCTCCTATACTGTTGGTGGGAATGTAAGTTGGCAGCCACTATGGAAAGCAGTACAGAGGTTTTTCAAAAAATAAAAGTAGAAATACCATAGAACCGAGTAATTCCACTTCTGGGAATTTACCCAAAGAAAACAAAAGCACTAATTTGAAAAGATATATGCACTCCTGTGTTTACTGCAGCATTATTTACAACAGGCAAGAAATGGAAGAAACCTAAGTGTCCATTGCCAGATGAATGGCTAAAGAAGATGTGGTACATATATACAATAGAATATTATTCAGCCATAAAATAGAATGAAATCTTGCCATTTGCAACAACATGGATGGACCCAGATGGTATTATGCTAAGTGAAATAAGTCAGGGAAGGCAAATACCACACGATTTTACTTAAATGTAGGATCTAACAAAACAAATTAACAAACTAAACAGAAATAGACTCAAACACAGAGAACAGGCTGGTGGTTGCCATAGGGGAGGGAAGTAGGGGGATGGACAAAATAGTTCCTGGGATAAAGAGGTACAAACTTTCAGTTATAAAGCTGGGGGGATGAATAGTACAGCATAGGGAATATAGTCAATAATATTGTAATATCTTTGTTGACAGATGGTAACTATACTTATGGTGATCATTTAGAACTGTATTTAATTGCCTAATCACTGTGTTGTATACCTGAAACCAATATGATATTATTTACCAACTGCATTTCAATAAAAAAAGACAATCTTAAAGACGCCACAAAAAAATGTCAGAATAATAAATGAATTCAGTGAAGTTGCAGGATACAAAATCAACTTAGAAAAATCAGTTGCATTTCTGTACATCAATAATGAACTATCTAAAAGAAAATTAAGGAAACAATCACATCTGCAGTAGCACCAAAAACAATAAAATACTTAGGAATAAACATACTCAAGGAGGTGAAAGACTGTAAAATACTGATGAAAAAAATTAAAGCAGACACAAATAAATGGAAAGAGTTCCTGTGTTCATGGTTAGAAGAATTAGTATTGGTTAAATGTCCATACCACCCAAAGTGATCTACAGTTTCAGTGCAATCCCTATCAAAATTCCAAAGATATTTTTTACAGAAATAGAAAACACAATCCTAAAAGTAGTATGGAACCACTAATCATAAAAGAAAAACAAATCAAAACACCATGAGATATCACCTCAGACCTGTGGGGATAGTTATCAAAAATTAAAAAAAAGTTAGGTGTTGGTGAGGATGTATGGAAATAATCTTTTTTACTATTGGTGGGAATATAAAGTGGTAGATCCATTAAGGAAATATAGATCTATTGTACAACATAGTGCCTATAGTTAACAATAAGGTATTGTGTACTTAAAATTTTTGAGGGGATCTCATGTTAAGTGTTCTTACTACTAAAAGAGAAACAAAAAAAGCACAAAGGGACACAAGGAAACTTTTGAAGACGATAGATATTTTTATTACCTGGTTTGTGTGATAGTAACACTAGTGTATACATATGCGCAAACTCACCATACTGCATAATTATATGCAGATTTTTGTATTCCAATTATGCCTCAATTAAAGTTGGGAGGGGAGAACTCTGATAACATTCCATTCCATAAGATCAAATAACTAGACTTACCCACTGAAAATTTATATAAAGTGTTGGACGACTAAGCTGTCATCCAGATACACAGAAACAATGGGGTTAATCAGCTATCTAGTTTATTCTTTACTGTAGAGAAGGGAGGGATATAGTGATAGCATGGTAACCTGATCTTAAGTTTCAAAAGCAAATTTTTATTGGCCAAAGCACTGTATTAAGCATAGTAAAAAAATTCAGAGATAAAGATCTGTTAGTACCACCCTTACTATATTGGGATTCATGGTTACTACAGAAAATGTCTTGATGTTTTATCCATTCTTTAATATATCATAAATATACTAAAACTTAATACATTACAAATATACTAAAATTAATAGATTGATGGTTTTATTTGCCTGTCTTCTATAACACAACTTCAAATCCCTTCAGATAAGAAATAATGTAGAAGTAATAAGTAATAAATAAGTACAGCATCAACTGGCATCTGTTCTTTTCCCTTTTCTCAGGAATTTAAATTGAGGGAAGTTTTCTTCTATTCCCCATTTGCATCATGAAAGAATTTAAAATTTTATCACTTTGTCATCCATTGAGATGATCATATAATTTTTCTCCTTATTCTGTTAATGTGATGAATCACATTATATTCCTTGAATAAAACTGACCTGGTTATGGTGTATTATTTATTTTTCTCTGTTGCTGGGTTCAAGTGGTTAATAATTTTAGATTTTTTTACACTATGTTCATGTGACTTGAATTTTCCTTTTTAGTAATGTCTCAAGAATGATTTTGGTGTCTAGTTTATGTTAATGTCATAAAACAAGTTAGAAAGTATTCCTTCTTTTTATATTCTCTACAAAGAGTTTGTGTAAATCATTGTTTTCTTTCTTAAATAATTAGTATAATTTACCAATTAAGTGAACTATGCCCGGAGTTTACTTTATAGAAAGGTTCTGAAATAGATTTTATTTCTTTAATACATATATGACTATTAAGACTTTCTGTTTCTTGTGTAGGTTCTGATAAGATGTATTTTCCAAGAATTCACTATTTTGTCTAAATTTTCAAATTTACTATAATGTGGTTGTTTGTAATATCCTCTTAATATCTTTAATGTCTGTAGGATACAAAGTGATGCCTTCTTTTTCTTTCCTGGCATTTGTCATTTCTGCCTTCTCTTTTTTTTTTTTTTACCTTGATGAGTTTCACCAGGAATTGATAAATATTGGTCTTGTGTGCTTTGTTAATTCATGTCTTTTCTCCTTTCATTCAATTTCACCTTTCCTATGCCTTGAGATAGATTCCAGGATCATAGATTTTCACCTCTCTTATGATCTAATATATCCATCTAAGGCTGTAAATTCTCCTCTAATAATGATTTTAGCTCCAGCCTATCAGTTTCAATGGGTTTTATTTTTATTATCCTTAAGTTCAAATTACTTTCTAATTTTCACTGTTATTTTCTTTTTTGACTTTGGCAACATAGAAGTATATTGTCTGATTTCTGAACAAATAAGGATGTTCTATTTTTTCTATTATTATCATTGTTATGAATTAAAGAGGTTAAAGGCAGCCCATGATAGGCACCAGAGAGTACTCCTCAAAAGCGGTAACAAAATAAGTGTGATTCAGAGCTAGAGGTGGTAAAACCTGGAACCACCTGAGTGGGAAGGGCCAAACTGATGGCCTTTATGCACCAACCCCATGTTCCACCACCACACACCCAGCCACCATCACAAAAAACAGGCAGCAGAAACAAGGGTCTCTTTTTTTTTCAAGAGGGATTCATGTTAAATAATTACCATATTATTACTGAACCATAACTAATCAGATAATATCCATGTTAAATAGGAAAGGGCTGTAGAAAGTTGACCCAACAGGCTTGCAGTGCGCAGGAGGAATGGAGATTAGCCTCTGTTCCTGTTTACCAGCAGGAGCAAGAGCTCGTGAGGCCCACATCCACGCCACTCCCAGGAACCAGTGCGCTGCCCGGCAGCTCCGTGGGAGCCGCACAGGCCGAAGCAGCAGGCACTTGAGCCAATGATCTCAAGTGCAAAGATAGGATGTAATTAAAGATCATCAAATGTTTGGGGCATGCCAACACTCTGAAAGACAGACAAAAAAGGGGATAAACCTTGAAGAAACCATTATTAGAGCACTCAGAGGAGACTTTAAGAATAGTTAATAATATCATGATAGCAAAGGAGAACATTGCATCTAGAGAAAAGAAACAGGAAGTTATGAAAAAGAATTAATTCATATTGGTTTTAAAGTAGTTTAAACTACACTGGTAAAGTCTCTTCAAAGTTTAAATTTTCAATTAAAAAATTACTTAAGGGATGATTTAAGGGAATGAAGAAAAAATTCAAAGAACATTTTGATAAAAATAAACTCACAAATTGTGTTAATCTCTCTTAAATGAATAACTTCCCTTTTATTTAAGGTGCTGCATTTTGGGATGTTATCCCTCAGAGGATTACTTTCTTGAAAAGGAGGGCATTTTTCTCCTTTTGGATTTATTGGCAGTAAGTATGATTATAACAACTGTAAAACAAAAAATAAGAATGTCTTTATTAACCCTTTCTAAACCGAGTACCACAGAACAGTATTCTGAGATTAAATGTGCCCCCAAATCATGTTCAAACATGTGTTTTAAAACAAAATTACTCCTAGAGAGTCACAATATGCACCGGCAGAGTAAGGGCTCTGAAAATTCCTCCAGCGAAGAAACTAGATTACTTAGGTCCCAGTGTTCCCAAGTACATGATAGCAGACAATTTGTTTTATAGGGTTTTTTTCCCACCCACCTTTAAGGAGTTTTTGAAGTGCTAGACTATATCAAAACCCAGACTTATTTATTAAATAACTTCTTCTCTTAGTATTAAAAGGGCCACATTAGACAAAGCAGTAAAAATCAGTATTTTTTAAGAACTGTGCAAAATTTGTAGGCAATATGAAGAATCTAGTGTGTCATAGACCACTATGCAGAATGAGCAAGAGCAAGCATACTAAGCCTTCCAGGAAAGGCAGTTGGCATCTAGCAGCTGTGAAGAATGGTGAAGACTCATTTATCCTCAAAGTAATCTCCTACTGGCTTCAATTCTAAGTGGGTCCATTGTCAAGATGATATGGGAGAAAATATATAATTTTGTTTCATTAAAATTTTGGGAGATATTCTCATGCAGAGATCTAGCTGTGCCACTGCCTGTGATTTCCACCATTCTTGATTTTATTAATAGAATAACAAACCTACTTTGATTTAACAAAAGTACTAAGTTATTTGTATCATCTCTCTGAAAATTTGTTGACATTAGAAATAAGGCAGACCCATTAGATATAAAATACTACAAACAAAAAAACTAAGTTAATAATAACAATAATAACCCACCTTGATAAACAGAAATGGGTTATAATCAGACACCCTTGGGAAGTTTCGAAAATTGAACAAAATACAGAAGGATGTATGTGTAGCTCTACTAACACAGTCCAAAGTGATGTAGAGCTCACCCTGTGTTTTTCTGACCAGAGTGCAAGGATTCCCAGAGGCACATGGTGATATGTTGGGAGATTCTCAAAGTCACAAAATTAATTGGGCACATCTTCCTGGAATCTTGCTTTTACTTAAAATATTTGGAAGTGAGGGATTATATAAAACATGTAGATATTAAATAATTAAATTATATATTATATTTAAATTATATAGAAGACTTCAAAGACATTTCTCACTTGGGCTAACTCCCCTTCACCATTTGGGTTTCTTTGTTAGAAAAGCATGAAGACTGATAGGAGAAGTCATATAACACAGTGGCTATGAGCATAGGCTGGAGTCAGTCTGACTGAGGCCTCCAATACTTGTTAGCTGTATAACTTGGACAAGTTATTTAATGTCTCAGTTACTGATTTCTTCATCTGTAAAACAGAGGTAACAGTGTCCACCTCATGCACATGTTGGCAGACGTAAGAGATTATGTATGTGTATGCACATGTGTGCACATACATATATACACACACTTATGTACATTAGTTACAATAGTTCCTGATATATATTTTTGCCATGTGTTTTCAGTTTTATTGAATATAATTATTAGATTGTGCTTAATGTAGAGTGAACCAATTTAGTTAAAATTACATATATTCTTTAATGAAGTTTTTATATCAACCTCAACTCTTGATAATTTGCCTCAAAGTGAATTATAGGAATAAAAACTCATTTGACGGAGGGTTCTGTTTAATACAATTTGCTAAAATATTTAGTATTAATGATAATTGCTAATAATGTTAAAATATTACTGAGAGCTTTCTGTGTGCCAGGCAGTCTATTATAATTCATCAAAATAACTCTCCAAAGCAGGTAATATTGTTATCTTTCATTTTATAAAAAAAGGTTGAAACTGATAATGTTTGCAATTCAAACAACAGGTTACATGTTTCCCTTGCTATATTCTATTATTGGTATACTATGAGTTAATCAACAAAAAAATATTGAAGACATTTTACAGTGTGGAGGCCAATTCTGGATGGACTTTACTACACTTAAACTTTGGTTTCCTGAAAATTAGTAGCAAAACAAAGGAAATATGCTTGATAATTTTTCTTAAATGTTTACTCTTTTATGGATGCTGATTTTCAAAATACAAAATTATATCTCATTTTGATTTTCATATGTCACAGTTAGCATTAGTTACTCTCTTAATAACAATGAGGTCATAGCTAGTGTGAGTCTTTACAGATCTTACTAAAGCATGCAAATTGGAAAGATCCTGTAACCGCAGTGAACTGCGTAGAGCTCTTGATCTTGCTCCACTTAAAATGAACATCTTCACTTAGTTTTACAATCTCATTTTTTATAGCTCAACCAAATCAATTACATATTTGGTCATGACATATGGCCACAGTAGAATTATATTCTTTTTATCCTCTTTAATTCTTAATGTTTGAAAATCTATTCACTGCAGTGGGTATCTATTTTAATACTTGTCCCAAATCATACTTAAACAGAGTCTGAATTTTATAAGACAGTCATTTAGAAGAAACTTACTGGGTAATATTATTGTTATTTTTTCCTCTTGAATGTAGTAATTGTTAATATTTATTGCAACTCTTTTTCTTTTCTATTTCCTTGCAAAAGTTGAGCCAAAAAAAGTTCTGTAATCTAATACTTGGAATAATGGTTGAATTTTGTGATAATCCCAAAACTGCAGCTCATGTCAATGCTTGGCGAGGGAAGAAAGATCAGACAGCTGCTAGTCTTTTAATTAAATTGTGGAGAAAGGAAGAAAAAGAACTAGGAGTAAAACGTGATAAACATGGGATGATCCTTGGTAAGTGTATTTATAATTGCTAGAAGCAATTAGATGCATATTTTTAATTGAGATATAATTGACATACAACATTGCATTAGTTTTAGGTGTACAACATAATAATTTGAGGTCTGTATTATAAAATGATTACCACAATAAGTTTATGTTAACCCATCACTACACAATTACATTTTTTTCTTGTGATAAGAACTTTTAAGATCTACTTTCTTAGCAATTTTCAGATATACAATAAAGTTTTATTAACTAGTCACTATAGTGCATATTACATCCCCAGGATTCACTCATCTTATAACTGGAAGTTTGCACCTTTTGACCACCTTCACCCATATTTTTTAAAAGAGATCTTTAAAAGACATTAGGAAAGTATGAAGACTTTCACCCCTTTGTTTAAAGTTCTTTTCACAAGGATTTGCAGAACTTGCTATCATAAATTCTGAATGATTGGAAAAAAACTAAGTAAATTAGTAAGAGGCTCACATTAAAAAATATATTTTTAGGAAATGGTATTTGATGATATTCTTTGACCCAAAAAACTAACAATACATCCTTAAGAAGTTTCTTTGGGTTCCCTGCTTTTGCAAATACATTCAATAATATTTCACTTGCCAATAAAATTTGTGATGTAAATAGAGTGCTTGAAAACAATTTTTATAGTATTTTGTACATTTTCTGTTGATTCATATTTATACAATTTGCTTTTTATATGAAAGAAACTTTTCTAAATAAAAATAACTTAAATACTCATAAATTTTAATTATACAATGCTACATGACATTTTCTAACCCTCTTAAGATTCTTGATTTCATCTAAACTGTTAGTATTGTTTATTTTTAAATGAAAATAAATTTTGTGAAATTTTCATATTTGACATAAATAATAAAAATGAAAGTGTTAAGTTTGCCACAGAATGGGGAAGAGATAACTGATTACTTATGTTATCAGAGGAATACCATGTACAAGGCATTATTATACTGTTATAATATTCTTGTATATTTTATGTATAGAATAAAAACTCAAAATTGAGTATTAATTTACTGTGGTTTAATCTGTCCTTCATATGTTTTCATGATATCCAATGATTAGACACAAAGAAACCTCTATTTACAAGTTTTCAGGAAGAGCAAAAAATCACGCCACTGCCTGCTAACTGCCCAACTATTGCAGTTATGGATGTTGCTGAGAATATCAGAGCAAAAATTTATGCTGTCTTGGGCAAACTAGGTAAGAAACTACTTGTCAAATTCAAAAGAATGCCAAAGTGTATGAGTTGATTTTGCTTTGGTGTCCATTTTCTAAACATGATGGACAAGTCTCTTTATACAGTTAATGCATGTTCCATTGCTATTCCAATGCCCAGGTTATACCCATGATCAATTAAAATCATAATCTGTGGGTGTGTGGTCCAGGCATCAGTATGTTTTAAAGCTTCCCAAGCAATTCCAGTTTCATTAGTTTAGATGTTAGGCTTAAACACTAGAATTCTGTTATACCTCAGTTAAGCTTCCTATTAAGGAAAATGTCCTCAAATATTCTTTAGCTTCTGAAAGTACGTCATTGTCTGACCACAGCACAAAAAAATATTACTCTTATAATGACCAGATAAGGACAACCTGGCAGAGGTTTGTTATAGGAGGAAGTCAGAAGCTCACAGAAGTAACTTTCCCATAATTCAAGACAAAATTAAAAGTAACTGTTTGCATCTGTTTTATGATAGATCCATGCCTTCAGAAATCACTTGTTTTGTTAAAATAATTTTTGCTTTATAAACTTTGTTTAGATTTTGAAAATTTACCTGGCCTATCTGCTGAAGATTTTGTTACCCTCTGTATCATACATAGATACCTTGATTTTAAAGTGAGTACCTTCTTAATAATCTTGTTATTAAACTCTAGGATGGCAAAAAATCAATTGGGAAATAAAAGATCTATTAGTAGTTACGAGCAATCATCCACATACTGGGTAGTTTTTATTCTCCATTTGGCTTTTAAGACTGTTCAAGAGACATGCAGTTAATTGATTGGGTATTTTCCATGGGATAAGATCTCATCAAACTACTAGTTTATAAAAGAAGATGGATGTTAAAAGCATAGAACTACTCAGAAGTTTAACAGAACTTTAAAATATAATTTCTTCTCTTTAGACAGTATTAGAAGCTAGAATTAAATGAATTGTGTATTAAAATGAATTTTTACTTTATGTGATTTTAAAAAGTATTATTACCTTATGTGATAAACAAATATCAATTAAAGGATATTAGGTTGTCCACCTTGCTGGTTATATTTTTATTGGCAAGTAAATGCTTTTGAAGTTTCAGGAAAATATTTTTAAGAAAACATTCTCTTCTACTAATATTAGTACTATATATGTAAAAATTGTAAATGAATAAATCTATATTTTCAAAGAAAACAAAGCTGAATTTTATCCCTATCCTGGATATATGAATTTTTCTCTAAGTTTAAGCATACCCAAGCACATTAACTTCCAGACAACCCAGAATATAACATGGAGCTAACAGCATGGTGAAGCCATGAAGTGAGAGCTTAAGATTGCATTATTGCCTTAGCCAGAAGGTGAGAGGCAGGGGCCTGGGGCTAGAGGGACCAAGGAATCTCTGTCCTACAAGTTCAGCTTGGCCTGCCCTCTGATACAGGACCTTAGGGAGGAAAGCATCAGTGGTTCTCGGGGATGACTAAAGCAGCAGTTTCTACAGCTGTGAAAACAAGGTGACCGTCAACCAGAAGGGTGATGATGGCGATGAACTAGACAAGCTAGTGGGACCTCTTCCAGACCTGTCATTGTAAAATATTGGATAAAAATTACTTCCAAATACTCAAATGTAACCGGTGCCCCAATCACTTAATGGAATACACTTAACTTTTTCCCAAGAAGTTAGGAAAAACTGGTTCAGTCATTGTTACCTTTGGAATAGCCACCCAAGTAAAGGACTACCTAAAATCATATCATTCATTTTTGGTTAATTTAGCTTTTTAAACTTAAACTTTGTTATAACAGATTGGAGAAATATGGAATGAAATATATGAAGAAATAAAATTAGAAAAGTTAAGACCAATCACTACAGATAAAAAAAATTTGGAAGCTATTACAACAGCATCAGAAAATATTGGAAAGATGGTTGCTTCTCTTCAAAGCGAAATGATTGAAAGCCAAGCACGCCAAGATGTGCAAAATGAGCAAAAAGTATACACAAAAGTAAGACACGTACACCATTGAGGCACAAGATAATTTCAGTGTAAAAGCTAAAGTTATCTATAGGATAATTTGCCTTACATGTGACTATTTCAGCACTTATTTTGTATTTTTTACTGATAGCTATTTTCAGTGTCTTTGTGCATTTTTTAAAGAAACTATACAGTTCAGAGCTTAAGATTCAATCACTATATTAAGGGCTGTTTTATGACATTATAATTTGTTTTCTACAGGCTTACATTTTAAAGGTAGAGAGACACTTGAGGCACTTCCACTTTTTGAAATATCAGAGTGCCAAAAATTGTGGCCTATCTAAATGCATGCATTTAGCAATTCTGACAACCAGAGTTACCTGTGTGACTATATGTATAACCTCACCGAGAAAGTCGGTTCTCATCCCTCGCTTTGTGATAGGTCCCTACTGGTATGCCAGACATAGACGTGTTGATAAGCTTCCTCTTCACCTCAGTGCCAAAGCACAGTGAATGTTCTATAAATCCAGAGATAACCTAGTCTCTAGCCAGAAAAGGCCTGTCAGGAAAAAGCAAGCCATTTTCCTAAAGCTTTACATAGGTGGGAAACTGAACACATCAGAAGCTTTTGAACAATAGAGTAAGTAGCTATTTAATTAACTTGTCCACAAATACAAAGATGTAGATTCCCCACTTCTGCTTGGTGATCCTAATGGCTACAATTTAATGTTTAAAACTCTTTAAGATGATTTCCAATGTGTTTTCTATTGCCCAATCTTTCCACATGGTCTATTAAATGTTTCTATCTACAGCCTCATAAGTGCTCTGCATCCACTTACGAATTTTGCACCATCTTAGACACCTGCTTGCAAAGTTTTGTTTCTTAAGCATTTTTATTGTATGAATGCTGCCATTTAACACATTTATTCACTCTTAAGTGGGATACCTCTCTTAACAAGACGTTCTGCTGTCTCATTAGTTCTGTTGAATGGCAGAATGTTTGTTTTGTGGACTAGCTGTTGCTGATTTGTTGGTAATTGTTGATTTCTTATCATGACTCTGACCCTGCTTATTTTTAGCAGTTGTTTAAATATCCTTAGGTTCATAATTCATAAACTTAGTAGTATATTGTTATACACCAACAAAGGGCATGTATCCTCTGGTTATATATTCAGTGGATAACCTGTTAAGAACTAGTCCTTGCAGTTTGTTAGTAGTTACCTCCCTAGACTGTGCACCGCAACAAAGTCAGCACTCACAAAACTGCTTTTATTGCTGCAGTCATAAACTAGAAGTAGTTCTACCAATATAATCTTGCCTAAACTATTTATCATTGGCAGCAGGAATCTCCTTATTTTCTCCTGTGGTTTTGCTGTTGGGTCATTTACATAGCTTGTTCTGGATTAGAACCTGATTTAGCAAGTGATAATCATGTGAAACAATCAGTATTGCTAAGAATGATTATTGTCATTTTTATATTTTATATTTTTATAACAAATTTGCAGTGCATTTCATGGAAAGCCATTCAAACCTTAGCCATGTGAGGAAAGGATTTTTTTTTTTCCATTTTAAAACTTTTGCGTTTTGTCATTTAACTCTGAATACTAATACTTTTGCTAGTCAGCCTTAAAATTTACATTGGCAAAACCTAGGACTTCCCTCAAGATAAGAGCTTTAAGCCCTTTGGTATACTTCCATAGCAACTGGAATGCTTAGCTATCTTTTTTATTTCAGATACAAGCCACACACAAGCAAAGAGAATTGGCTAATAAATCATGGGAAAATTTTCTGGCCAGAACATCAAATGCTAAAACTTTAAAGGTAGGATTTTTAGAATATTATGATATCCCCAATAAATAGCCAACTCTAGCAGACAGACTTTTTTAGAATAAATCTTCATTCACTTTTTTCTGTTGGCCTTTCTATAGGATACCAACATTTTAGATCCTCATATGCAATTTCACAATTACAGAAGTTGCCACCCTGAGTTTCATTTGGTTTAGCAGTGGGATGCGAAGGTGGTATCCTGACTTGTATGAAGGGGATAACTGTTAGCCAGGAATGAGCTGGGGAAATACGAACCTACTTTCCATCCTAAGCCTTTTTATTCATTGATCTTTTCTGTAAGAAACAGAGTAAAGGAAAGATTACTCTCTCCCCCAAGGGTACCCCTCCACAGCCACCAAAAGAAACATTGTGTTAAAGCTTAAATGGGAATTGGGGATAAACGTCCCTTTGGAAAATACAATAAATTGCTTCTGGAATAAGCTAGAAACTAAAGTTTAAATGTTCATTGTTCACTTGAAATATGTAAGAAGCACCATGTATTTCCAAAACCTCATTACTTTTTTCCACTCTTTCCATTAATATTTGGGTACACTTTTATGTAATGTTATAATTCTTCTAGATATGAAATTGTTAAATGTTAAGTTAGTCCATGAAAATAGTGGAACTATATTCAGATAATGAAACCAGGTTAAAAACAAAAGCTCACTCAAGGTACTGTGTCTCTCCCATCTCACTAAAAGTTCTTCCCAACTTTATTTTAAAAATATCCTTAGAACTTCCTGTACATTTAAGGACTTAACCCCTTACACAAAGATGATTTATCTTGAACTCCACATGTTCTGGTGCCTCAAATACTAAGTTTGAATATAACTACAACTAATTATATAATTATATTCTGTTTCAAAAATGTAAGTGTACCGAATGAATATTTAACTTATATAAAACATTTTGAAAACATACATCACCTGATGTAAATTTAGTAGCTTATTAAATTATGTGCTAAAAATTGAATCTGATTTCCTTAGTACCTGCTTTATTCTTGGTCATATATAACGAGTACTTCTGGAGCTCACAGTAATGTTTCCAGGTGACAGGTGTCTTCTTCAGTGTATAAAAGATATAACTTTCTAATAAATATCTTTCTAGCCTAAATAAGTAAATGCAAATCACAGTGCTACCTAATAAACAGTCCAAGTATAAGCCAGACACAACAATCAAATGTGCTTTGTATACTTCATTGTAAGTACCACAGTTAATGCTTTAATAGCCAATAATATTAATTTCTTTCTAATTTAAAAATCTTCAGAAAGCAAAACGACTTCAGGAAAAAGCTATAGAATCCTCCAGATTCCGTGAGCGACCACCAAATGCAATATTTCACCAGACAGATATTAAAGGTCTTAACACAACGGTAAGGTTTTCTTCTTCATAACCTTTCTTGGTAGGTATTGAATTTAGTCCCCAAAGAATGTTATTTCCATGGTGTTTTGTCTCATATTTTTTTTCTTTTCACTGTTCAAATTTCACATAGTGAAGGCCCATTTAGTTAAGGCAGATTTACCTCCACCCTCACACAGTACTGGTTTAGACCAGGCCCACCCCTCCAGGATTCCCGAGAAACTACTACAAACACTAGTCAGAATCTATCTCTACATCTCTATGGCAGAAAATTCACAGTACCTCCTTTGCCTGGCAAATAGATCCATGTCATACCCAATCTTCCTGGTGTCCCCTTTCTGGACGTAATTTGTTGCTGATTGCAAAGCTGATAAGCAGCAGAAGTAAAATTCACACCCATTTTTCCTGGCTCCAGAGCCCTTATCTTTCAGTTATGCCATGACGCCTCCTACTTACTTATATGTACATATTGTTTCTTTTCCAAATTAAGCTAAAGGATGAGTGGGTTTTTGTTACTGAAAAATTTTGTAAATGGACTCTTGTTTAGATATATACCTTTTGCTTTCTCAGGTGCCTTCTGGCCGGGTAGTAACAGTGGAAAGCACTCCTGTCCGATTGCTAGGAGGACCTCTGACTGATACAGATATTGCTCTTAAAAAACTGCCTATTCGAGGAGGAGCCTTACAAAGGGTGAAAGCAGTAAAAACTGTGGAAGAGCCAAAGAAGAGTGTTCCTACATAAAATAGAGACTTTTAAAAATAAACTCTGCTTATTTTTTAGTTAAATATATCTTTATATACAAATGTAAAGCGAATATTTTAGTAGAATACTATAAAAAATAAAAGTAAGCATGTATAATTTATTTTTATTGGAAATATCAACATATAGCATCAGAAGTGTTGTCATCAGTTTCTTTGCAAAGATTATTCTCTTAACTGAAATTATAAGACATATTGTATCAGTTAATCGTATCAGTTAAGACTCTTGGTTGCATGTGAACTACTCCAACTGATTTAAGCCAAAAGAAACCGCATGAAACAAAAAACCTTTTGCAGTTCTGTAGCTATCCAGTTTAGGAATAATTAAAAGAGTATAGGCATTATTGTATCTAGGGACTGAAACTCTGAGAGTAGGATCTTCTTCCATAGCAGCTCCTGGATTAGATATATATACATATATATATATATATATATATATATTAGATATATACCTTTATCAGGGTGCTAATCAACCGGGATTCTCCTAGATTGATATCCAGTAGAGAAGAATGCACCTACCTCTCAACAGTCCCTGCCCATGCCTCGGCATCTTGGAGCCCCTGGTTGGCCACATGCCCACTCCTGAGCCGTTCACCGTGACTTTGGCCAGTTCTGAGCACGGCCTCCTCCCAGAGCCAGAAGTAGGCTGCCGTCCAAAGCACATGAATGGAGTGGGGAACCAGGATACTGCTATCGTAAGCATATAGAAATACTGGGCAGCAAAACTATTTGCAACAAATATGTTACTCAAAGTAAAGTAAGTTCTCTCTATTGTAGAAAGCAAATGGTAGTCATGAACTGAACAATAAAAATAAAAAATACAAATACAAATGGTTTTACTCTAATATGTAAATATGCAATGAAAACTCTAAAGCTACTACCTTTTTTTAATCGGGAAGGGGAAGGGAGTGGGGGAACTGTTTCCCTTCCTTTGCCAAAGACAGGGAGGGCTGTGGCTAAAACTTAAAATTCCTCTCTGTGTCCCATTATTTCTGTGGCCCAGCAAACATTTGTTTACCAAACATTTACTTTCATATTCCTGTGAATTGCTTGCCTTTTCCTTTGAATTCTCAGACCCCTACCCCCTTCTCCTTTTTCAGGATGACATACATTTCATTTTCCCTGATTGTTGGGAATCTTATGTCTATGGATTCCCCTTATGTATGTAACTAAACTTTAGGGGTTTTTTTCTCCTGGTTAAATAAAAAGGTTAGGAGGTTGATGTCTCAATGCTGGATGTAGAGCAAACTGTGTCTTATATAACATTAAGAAGTTTCTATAGCCGTCACCATCCTCATCAACCCCCTCCACCATCCAGGAAGCTTCAAAAGTGTGTTCATGTCCAGGGCTAGGAGAGACAAGAACCTGGATTGTGAGTCTAGATTCTAGGCCCATAGGGCGCACTCAGCAGTGTAATGGTAAATGTATAACCACCAGGTTCTTCAAAGGGAAAAAGCCCTCATTTGTAGTATTTCCCAATTTGCATGATGTAAATACTCCCACTGAGACCAATTTGAAGCTATTAGCCTGATGCTACTGAATGCACAGTTGGGATGACAGGCATAGAATCCACTTTCATTATTAGCTAAGAGAGGGCTCCATCACCCCACTGGGCCCACCCTTCTCCTGCTTCCTCCTCACTCCTCAATCTCCTCCTCCTCTTCCTCCCCCAAGACACACTGCTCCAGGAATTTTCCCTTATCTGCGTCTGTAAGGATAGCAGGGTCTGCAATGAGGGGAGAACTTGCAGCTGCTATTATTGTTCTAATTAGAATGAGTTGCCAGTCCCCCTGTAGCCAGCAGTGTCTCACCTGGCCCAGCTGCCCATTCTTGTGGCCCACTGCTATAGATAATATGCACTAACTTATCAATGAGCTTTGTCCTCTTCTGAATCCTTTTCTGTATTATCATCACTAACAAGATATTAGAAGGCATAACTTGTTTCTCTTCTTCACAGGCAGCCGAAGCACAAAGCTTCCATGAAAGAGTTACTGAGACCCAGGAACAAATGTGGGTAGGAACATGCAATGCTGAAATATCCATACAAAAAGCTCCAGGTACACCTCAGGTTCATCTCAGATACACGCAGAATCAAGATGAAGTGCCCATGACTAAGAACAATTAATCTTTGCCCCATTTTGCAGACTATGAGGTTCTTCCTCAGACTCTAAGCTATGTAAGGACAAGGCAGAATCCATATTTCACTCATTACTGCAGCCAACACCTCAGTAAGTGAATTACTGAATAAGTGTGATGGTGGCCTCAGCTACTGGTAGCCTTTCCCTTGTGCTCTATAAATGCAGCAAAGTCCTGAGCTCAAAAGGAAGATCCAGCCAACAAAATGCTATACAGGTAAATGCTAAACATGGACATGTTAAAATGGGTCAAATGTACTGACTTCATAACAGTGATAGACTTTCTCTAAAATGATGAGGCATAATAAATACTATTACATTAATATAGCCATTCTGTAGAAAAAGAACTAATTCTGCTTGGTTGAATTTCATTTTTTGAATGTAGTACAACTTGGTATCTCCAGATTGATTAGGACTGACTACAATCAAAAACATCTGTGATGTCAGTGGATCTTTCTCCTACCATGCAGATTTTACCTATCAGGAAGAGGAAAGGTAAAATACGGGGGATTACTACCTAGCAGCCATTTAACAGTCACAGATGTGCAGGTGAAGGGAAGGTAGTAATGTTGCTTAATCCAGAAACTTGCACTCAGTAGACAGACTGCACCCAAGTTTGCATATTACAATTCCAGCCACCCCACAGTAGGTGTGGGGAAGTTGGGGTTCCTATGGCCCGGATCCTCACTGAACTTAAACCACCTGATGATGTAATTGGCCTGTTGCTAGACTACTGCTTCCACACCTTTAGGCAATAAGCTATTACTGTGCTATATAGAGAGCTCGGCCCAGTGCTCTGGACGGAGGCAGAGATGCTAGTGCTCGACCTACTGCCAGGAGAAGCCGGGTAATAAACCCTTTCACCCCAAAGAATGTTTTGCTGTCAATTTCTTTAGTCACATTGAATCCATAGCTAACCTGGGGCTGAAACCCATTGGCAAGACAGTAGGAGAGCAAATCAGTGTCTCTGTCTAACAATGTCCCTATCCCTGATAACCGTCTCTCACATTCTGTGCTCCTAACACCCCTCTGAGAGGGAGAATGTACTGCCTGGCCCTATGCAGCCTGACTGAAAGATGGACAGTACATTTCTTTCCAATGAGTCAATGGAAACAAAATTTCAACCTCTCAAACTGAAACTTTTGCTAGTTGACTAAATGAAAAATTAAAGACAAAAGAATAAAAATGATGCAGTTCAGTGAGCACAGATAAAAGTAGCTTCGCACTCTTCAGTGGTGAGATTTTTACCACATGAGGGAGCTCATTTCCATGGTTCAACTGTTAGGTAGGGCCTGCTTATATGGAATGAAAACTGGTGAATAATTTTGTTCATTGGTACTCAATCTGCCTTCTGGAGCACAGGTACATTTCATATCATAGTAAAAAACTATGATGCTCACCCTAAGTCTTTTCATGTCAAACATCCAGTTTCTTTAATCATTCTTAATGTAATCACTCCAGACTTTATGAGTCTGGCCAGCCCCCTCTAAAGTGCTACGATTTGTTAATATATTCCTCAATACATTGACCAGCTGAACTGAACAGATATCCAGGCATAGCTGGACCCATGGAGGGCATATAACAACACTAGTCCCTTTCATTTTTACATACTTCCTGCCAACACAGTGTAAGCTTAAATTCATTTCATTAGCAACCATGCTTTTTAATTGCTTGTATTTTGTTTACAGTCAAGAAAAATGTTAAAGTTGCTTTCTAAGAAGGAGAAAAGCCGCCGCTCATATCCAGGAACTGGCCTTATACTATCAGGTCAAAATTCTGTAGATACACCCAATGCACACCTCTTGATTCCTAATGATATTCTCCAGTGAAAGAAACCAAGGCTGCCTGGAGAAATGGCTGGTTCTAGGGATGGGGCAGAAATACAAGATGAGCAACCTACAGAACTCCCACGGCCAAGGATGCAACAAAATAATGTAGTAATGGATTTTAAACAAAAATATAAATAAATGTCCATAAGTCCATATGAATATAAATAAATCATGAAAGAAACTAAAAGAAAGAACAGGGACTAGGAAAGAAGAGACAAATCTCCCATTCAAAGAATTCAAGATAATTTATGTGATGGCCCCACCTCAACAAGGTGGAACATAATTCTCCATTCTCTTAAGTGTGAGTTATGCTTATGACTTGCTTCCAAAGAATACAGTACAGCAAGATTAGGGAAAATAACTTTACAGTGGAGAAACATGGTGAACTCTACCTTAGCCAAGGTTAAACATCATCAGTGATCACTCATGTTGATAGCATGTGCCTTTGGTATAAAGTTGAGAACAGTACTTTACCTCTGTGGTCTTCACCCAAAAGGCCTATAACCCCAGTCTAATTATGAGAAAAACATAAGGCAAACCCAAATTGAGCGACATACTGCATATACCTGCAAATAAAATATGAAATTCAGTTAATAATGTATCAGTATTGGCTCATTAGTTACGACAAATGTGCCATATTCATGTAAGAGGTCTCGCCAGTGGGTTTTAGTCCCCCAAGTTCACTCTTGATTTGGTGAGACCAAAAAATGACAATGGAACATTCTTGGGGTGAAAAGGGTTTATACCCATCTTTATTCTCATGGTGGCAGGTCAAGCACTAGAATCCCGTCCACTCAGAGTGAGTCTGCATGCAGCGAGCCAGTCTCTGCCTCTGGGCCTCTCTAGCCCCCACAGCCATCTCAGTCTCTGTCCTCGGCACTGCCACCACTCCAGCCTCTGCTCTCCTGCAGCCTTGCAGCCCTGAGCACTGGCTAGAGCTCTTCATATAGAGTCAATAATATCGTATTGCCCACACATGTGCAGTGAGCAAGCCGACCAGGATCAGGTGAGAATCCTTGCCATAGGAACTTCCATTTTCTCTACTAATGTTAATAGGAATAAATTGGTGAGGTGTATACAAGAATGCTCTGCACTATTCTTGCAACTTTTCTGCAAACCTAAAACTATTATAAAATTAAAAGTTTATTAAAAATAATGATCTCTTGAGTTAGTGAAATGATTCTGAGTAGGGCAAAAGAGAAATACATATTGTTCCCCATTCAACCCCATTTTGGCCACCATTTCTCTCTGTTAACTTATATGCTAATATCATAAACTGCTTTTGAATTAGTTACAGATTTTCCTACTGCACCTTTGTCCCACTGCAATAACAGCTCTGAGAGGGAAGGACTATGTCTGGATCGTTCAGCAGTGTACCTCCAAGCTCAATGAATTTTTACTGAGTAAATGATAAAAAGAGAGTAAATTTTTCTATATACAAATGATATGATTTGTGTCCAAAACTGGGGGTATTTTAGCAGAACATGACATCTCAGTACTATCAAAGAGGCTTAAGATGAATTGTTCAAAAACAAGAATGCCCATCTGGCAAATGTCCTTATTTTTAATATTTTTAATAATTCAATGAGCATGTAAATTCAATTATGAGAACTAGGAGAACATTTGGGAATAACCTATTTTGGAAGGCTAACAATTTTATTGATTAGCCCTAATAAGTTTATCGTTGCTGCAATAAAATTTTTATGACAACTATGCTTAATGACAACTGGTTGAAAATTTTTTTAGGGTAAAATGACATGGTCTTGCTTTATGGCATTGAACTTTTGAGCTTCAGTCACTTGTCCACAGGTTGCAAAAAAAAGAGCTGTTTTTTAAGGAAAACATTGACCCTATGCCTCTACCTGCAGGAACTAAGTTAGACGTATGTTTGGGTATCTGATCACTTATAGGAGAACTTAAGCTCTACCCTTCGACCAGTTGATTTTCTGGGCTTAGGGATCCATCTTTAATCAGCAAGATGAAATATTTTCCATCTAGGGCTTTATTGGACTTGTAACCTCATATTAGCTGCAACTGATTATTATATAAAACTTGGTTATGTGAAATAATATTTATAAGAGAATACCTGAAGGCTATGCAGTCCATTCATTCTTTAGTATTGGAGATTCTTAAACTGGACATCATGGACCCTTCTGAAATTATGCATAAAGTGATGAATGTGTGTTTATAAAACCCTAGTAAAAGGTCTAGAGCTTCATCAGAATCTCAAAGTGATCTATAACTCAAAGTATGTCAGGCCCCTCCTTCAGTTCAAAGTTTATTCATGGATCAAGTCAAACCATCAGACAGTGCACACTTGTTTAGTATTATTTTGCTGCTCTTAAAATTGTTTATATTTAACTGAGTTTGGGTGTGCTGGCATCCGCTTGCCTTGAAGGGAGTCTGTCATCTGGGGATACTTGAAAACTCAATGCTGTACACCATGGAAGCCATTATGCAAACCTATGGGACAGGTTTCTATTGGTTTTTAGTCCTAGGAAAGGCTGATCTTCTCCAAAAAAGTTCAGTTTTTCTTATTAGCATTGTGAATCTTGAAACTGCTCAGAGTCCCTCTTCACCTTGGGAAACAGGAAACTCAGACCAAATTTACAGCTACTCTTTATCAAATATATAGGCTTTTATGACACACATTTAAAAGTATTAATCTAAACTATAACTGCATATGATTAGTTTTCTCTCTTCATTTCCCATCATCCCAATTTCCTCATTTATTTCATATTATCCTGTTGTTTGGTATATTTCTTCAATGCTTCATATCCTTTTTGGAAAAACATGTGAGACAAACGCAAATATAAAAAAACTGAGCTAATACCTACAGACAAAAATTCTGTCAAACTGCACTTTACTAAAATGAAGTTTCCTACTGCCTTTCTGTTCATTATTCCTTTTTAAAAATGACAATAAAAACCTTCATTTTAAAAATGAAGCCTAATAAAAAGAAGTACTGAAAGCATAGAAAAACATTTTAATATGTAAGATAGCTTGGTGATGAAATACACATTTCAGAAGCCACACAGTACACTACAACAGAATTAAATATTACTTTTTAGGATAATATTTGCATTAGTTTTGGCACAGTTTCAAAGTCAACATTATTTATAGATACCCTATAAAATTGGTTTCAACTTTACTCCATTGTTGTATTAAAAATATGTTCCATTTGCATTTTAAGTGGCATTTTCCTTAAAATAAAGATGATTTGCACAGATGCCTTCTAAATAAAAAATTGAAAAATTACCTAAAATGATGGAAAAGGTAATTCAGTAGCCATAATGCCATTACACATCAACAAAATACAACTTTCATAAATATTACTTAGAAATAACAATTTTGATAATATTACAGGAAATATTTGACCTTATAAATACTGACAGAGTTAAACATTCAGGTTGGTGTCATCTTGCTTGAGGTATTTTCTATGGTCTCTCTCTTAAATGTAAAACTCACGTTTTATAAAATCCAGTCCTGTAAGGTTAGACAAGAGAAATTTAATATTTATTCTTAAATGACTATTAAGATTCCCTCCTTTTTAACAGCCCTATTGAAAAACATAATTTCAAAAAACCTAAATACATATCCAACGTTTAAAATTTTTTTTAAACAAATTTATAAAATTATAGTGTTAAATGGTTTTCTTATGAACTATTCATGGGGAAAACATAAGATAATTTTAGCAATCTACTAAAATGTATTATATTCCAAGATCATTTAGAATCAAGTGTTTGTACATCAAAGCTCCACTGGTTATCAAATACTATAAAATCAGTAAAAATGAAAATCAAAGCTGATCGTATCAGGAAAACATATAGCAAATTTGCTAGCTTGTTGAATACACTTGAAAAATCAGAAGGATTAAATGCTGAATGCTTAACAAAACTAAACTACTATTCTCTTAAGTACACATTTAAATTACCTCCTGTTATCTTCTGTGGAGAACTATACTTGGTAGTCATCACCTGTCTTCTGCCCATTCCATGCGATCTTGAAAGCAAGCAGTCTACATACATGTCCCAGAAATCCTGAGCTATGCTTAAGAAAACATTATAATGTCTAGGCCACTGGGATTTTTGTAAGAACAACATGAAATTCCAGAAAGCATCCACACTGTGCTCTATCTTGAGTTCCTTGAGGTCTATCAGTGTCAAAGAGCAAGCGTTCCAGCACTGGAGATCAATGTCTTCCATGATCCCTGGGCTGACACTGGCAAGCACCCCCTTTTGAAATTCAAAGTCAGCATTAATCAGATTGATCAGCATCATGCAGCCCAATGGTAGGTAGAACCATCTTCTTGTGGCAAAACCCATATTCTGTGTGGGGAAAAAAATGAGGGGGTATGTTTTTAATTTCAAAAGAAAATTATCCAATTATTCAATGATCTGTTTAACCTAAAAAATTAAACATACATGCATTTTTTTTGATCAAGGCAAATTTGCCTACTATGCATTTGTTGGTTTTCCTCCATGTTGCCTATTCTCAGACCTTCCTTCGAAAGGATATTACAATTACAACTTATTTACCAGCATTCCGATAAACACTCTTCCAGCCATAGAAATCCAAAAAAAACGTTTATGAAGATGTGATAGATTCATTTCATCACAGACTTTACAGCTGGAAGAAACTTTTAAAAGCATGTACTCCAACCTTTTCCCTTCACAGATTAGAAAAAAATTCTCAGTGATGTGGTTCGGCGTGTTCTCAGTCTCCGGTTTCCCCACCCAACACTGCTATCACAACACATTGCAACTAAGTGGATCAAAATGCAGCCCATTCTACGTGTAACTGAAGAAAAAGGTTGGTTTTGTTTTTTGATTACATGTCACCAATCTATTAACCCAAATGGTGTTGGATGCTCAAGCACTGGTCTGTTTCAGAGTTACTAATGCTTCCATTTTTATTCATTGAAAATATCTGTTAGGTACTGATGTCTGGTGGATTCCTGGCTTCTCTCAGGTTGTTCAGGAGCTGGTAGGAGAAAATTAACATGAAAGAGAATGAAGACACAAATAGTGTTACAAGCTAATATGACACGGTGCAAGGCCAAAGGCAATTCAGCAAAATGTCATTTTTTAATCGTTTTTTACACCAGGTTCCCTGCCAATTGATCGCTGAGTAAACTGCTAGTGCATAAAGGTGCAAGTCAAGGACGAAAGTGCTTTTGAATTGCCACGAATTGCTGTAACATGCTGGCATTGGCAATGTCCCCAGCACAACCTTGACATCCAGGACAAAGGAGTGAGAAGGACAGATCCAAAAGACAGGACTCACCACCTCCTTTCCCATATGCCAGCGTCTGCCACCTCCCCCCAAAAAAGTTAGGATAAAGAGAAAAACGAAACAAATTTAAACTTAGGTTATTCAGGTCCTTTCACATCGTCGAAAATTGTGTCGATTCCCTAAATTGAACTGACAGTGGCTAGTTTATGGTACAAGTTCTAAAAGGTAGGAATAGGATAGGTCCGGAAATTATTCCACTCCAAGAGTTCCAGGTTACGCTCCCCGACCAGTGCCCTCCTCCCGGGTCAGATCTCCGGCCGCAGAAGAGGGAGCCCGAGCGGTAATGAAGTACCTCTCGGCCGCGGCCAAGGCGCGCGTGCCGGCGCGGTATCCTCGGTGCGCTGCGCTCGCTCAGGGGACACGGGCGGCTCCTGCACGGAGGGACAGAGGGTCTCAGCACGGGCTCGGGACGACCCCGGAGCCTCCGGCTCCCACCCACTGCCCAGCCGAACTCGCCCGCGGAGGCAGACGACAGGTGGGCTCCAGGCGCTGTAACTCGCCGCGAGCGCTCACCAGGCACCCGAGCGCGCCCTGCGAACTCTCTCGGCCGCGCCGCGCTCCGGAGCTGGGAGGCTCGGGCTCGTGGAGGGCGGCGCTGCGGGATCTGCTGCTGCCTCGCGGGGCTCCCGAGTCAGCGCCGCGGCCGCAACAGTGCTCCTTTTCTAGGGACAGAGTGAGGGGGCAAAGGGGGCGGGGTGGCTGCGCTCCCGAAGCTCCGCCCTCACCTCGCCCACCTTCCCAGCCCGCAGACCCACCCGGCCCGCCGGGCCCGGCACCTTTGCTTCGGCCGCTGCTCCGTCTTTAGCCCTCCTCGGCATTTCTTGTCAGAGGCTCAGGGTCTTCCTAGTTCTCACCCTTCTTACTTCCTTCTTCCTGTCTTTCCATTAGAAAATCCATCACGCCAAATAGTCTGCATACCCAAACTCTCTCCTCCTTCCACCTACCCAGCATCCACTCCCTTTATCTAGGGAAAAACTTTCATAAGGCTGTGGACCCTATTAAAATCCTGAATCTCTCTGATGAGTTCTCACCTCTAGCTAAGCACCCTTTAAATTATTAATACTAACACATACATACAATGTTATCTTACTTCTACCTAAATACACACTGTTTAACTCTGGGAAGAGTTTTCTTTAGCCTTTAGTAGAATGAAGACTCCAGACAAGTTCCTAAATATCTGTCTGTATATTCTCCATCAATCTCAGCCTTGACACATAGTTTGGAGTATCTTTGTGTTTAAGCTTTTCTCCTATACCCAAGTGCCAATAACAATCATCAGACGAGGCTGGATGACAAATCAAAGCTAGTTGCTTTACTCCACTGTCTTTAGGCAGGTCACCCTTCCCTCCTTCTTGGTCTTGGGCTGGGATGATGCAGCCATGGACTGAGATGAATGCCAAAACCAACAGCCCAATTTCCCAGTCCCTGTCCTCCCTAAAGCCCACTTCTCCCAGCCCTACTACTACTCAAAGCCCCACCCTGCTTTCCTCATCGTATCAGTGGAGCTGGTTAATCATTAAGTCTGCTCTGGCAATACCTTTCCATGCCTCTTCCATCTTTAGGACCAGCTGTTGCTGTTGAACCGAGAAAAGACTCATATACTCTGATTACGTAGGATGCACACAAATCCATCTCACACTAGATTTTCTTCTGCTCTAGATTTCCGGTTGTTTCAGTCCACCACTGATCATGGACTCTTTCAAGTTAGCAGCGACATTAAAAATTACCTACTCCAACATCCAACATCCCATCTGAAGCTTGAACCCCCACCTTTCCAAGGAATTTCCCACCTCCTAAAGCTGTTGTCCAGTTTAACTTGGCCTTGGGTATGCCACTCTCATACAATAAGCAAAGGACATAAACTAGCAATGCATGGAAGGGTAATACCTAATATCCAGCCTACGTGTGAACAGATGCTCAGGTTCAAGGGAATGATACACTGTTTTCTCTCATTAAAGCTTAACAGAAATTGAAATGTATACGGTGTCCTCAAGTTTTAAAGAAAATGAACACGTTCTTATGTGTTTTAGAAGAGTCGTATAATCACCATGGAAGAAAACTGTCATAATTTCTTTAATCTGAAAATGATCCAGAAATTCTACTCTTGGTGTCTACTCTCAAGTCAGTGACAGAAAACATCCACTATGTGACTGATTTCTTTCAGGGTTCTATTGCTTCATAATAGAACCTGAATAAATGATGATAAATATGATTTTTAAATTGTTGTGTAATCAAGAAAGTGAAATCTCAAGAAAGGAATGGAGGACAAAGAAGAAGAATCAAAGAGTAAAAAAAAAGAGGAGGACAAGAAAAACAGAAGGAAGATTAAAAAATGAAATATGGGTAGTAAGTTTAGACTGTTAATTGCTAAATATGTATGGTAAAACATGAGATATAGATATTGAATCTATACTTTGTAAACTTGTTAAATATGTATGGTAAAATTTCCTGGGTAGTTTCTAAATGACAGAAATAGTAAGTGGTGGTTATCATTGGGGAGGGTTGGGGTGGGCAGGTAAAATAGGTGAAGGGGATAAAAATCTCAGTCATAATATAAATTAGTCATGGGGATGAAAGTACAACATAGATAATATGGTCAATAGCTCAGTAACAGCCTTCTGCGTTAACAGTAACTACACTATTTGGCGTGAGGATTTAATAATGCATATAACTGTCGAATCACTGTGTATACTTGAAACCAATATAATATTGTATATCACCTATACTTCCAAAAAATCCAAAAGCAAAGAAATAGAGAACAAAACTTTGAACTGGTAGAGAATAAAAACTGATTAAGAAAAACAGCTTGACAAATAAGAACTCAATTGAGAAAGCAAGAACAGAAAAAAAGCGCAGAGAAAAATGACAGAAAGCACATTTAAGATGGAAGAATTAAGTCAATAATTACAATAAACATAAATGCTCTGAACTTGTCAACTAAAAAAGGAAAGATATGGCTGGATTTTAATTCTATTATATGCTGTTTAAAAAAGATACACAAAAAAATGACAGAGAAACTTGAACAGAAATAAATACACTATGCAAATGTTAATTGTTTTTTGAAACTAACATAGCTTTATTAATGCAAAATAAAACAAAGGAGAAATCAGAACACTACATAATGACAAAAAATGCAACTCAGAAAAAAGATATAAATATTCTAAATTTACATTCAGCTAATAACACAGCCACAAAATATATAAGGCAAAAATTAACAGAAGTAGGGGGAAAATTGGACAAACTATCATAAATTAAGGAGATTTCAACAAAACTTTAAGTCAAGAAAACAATTACTGAAAGTATAGATTATTTGGACAACACTTAATTGTTTCAAACATACAAATGGAGAACACATTCCTCTCATTAGAAAGTAAAACAAATATCACGGACATAAAGCAAGTCTCAACAGATTTCAAAAGTTGCTCTCATTCAGATTTTGTTTCATGATCATGATACAGAAAGTTTAAAATCAAGAACATCAAAAATGTCCATAAGTTTGGAAATTTAGACAATAAATATATTTATTTATGCAATAAAGTTAGGCAATAACTTTCTTAAACAATACACTTAAAAATAAATGATAATGGCAACTAAAAATATTTAGAAATGTATAATAAAAATACTGCATATTGAAACTCGCGAGAGGTCATTAAAATCATCCCCAGAAGGGAATTAACATCTCTAAATATTTATGGCAAAAAGAAGACAAAGGACTAATGTTTTTAGCACTCCTGCTTATGGGGTGACATTAACAAATATGAAAGATGGAAAGGGAAATGATTAGTGGGGAGGATAAATTTGGTTCAGGATGTGTCACATTAGAATTGATCCTAGATTTTCTAGAGTATCTAAGATTTAGCTAGAAATATAACTAAGATGAGAGGTCTTTGTTTTAATAGAAAATTAATTGCTGCTTTGACAGTATATATTGATAAAAGACGGTTGAGATGAAGATGGTGGACTATGCCCAAGTTCAGGGGTCCATGAACTGCAAATGCAATCAATGAAAAAAGGAGAGAAAGGACAATGAGTTTATAGAAGCTCCACGGTGTTATAATGTCGCAGAACCAATGGGGGATCTACGGTCTGAAAATTTGTGTCCCCCACCAAAAATTCTGATGCCCAAAGGTGATTAGGGGGTAGGGCCTTTGGGAGGTGCTTAATTCTTGAGGGTGGGACCCTCGTGAAAGTTTGTAAAACGATTTGTGCAACCAGAAGAGGGTCTTCACTAAAACCCAACTATGCAGGCAGCCTGATCTTAGACTTCTAACCTTCAGAACTGTGAGGAATAAATTTCTGTTGTTATAAGCTGCACAGAAGGTGATATTTTGTTATAGGAGCCCAACCAGACTAAGACAGAGGATTTAAGAAACAGAAGAATGCTGTATAGGTCAAATACTTTAGAAAGGGCTGAGAGAATTGGTCTTGAATTATGATTTTTCATTTCACACAAAAAGGTGTAGTGGCAAGACTCAAAAACAGTATATATTTTTTAAACAGCTATGATTAATTCATGTAGAAATTTAGATTTAATAGTATTTAGAAAGTTAATTAATCCATCCAATTTATCATTACATCCCAAACAAACCCTGTAAGCAAATATATTTTCCAAGCCATGCATTATTTCTACTAAAATCATCTTCACTAGCAGCAATACATTCATCGCCATCCTATCATAATCATCCTGTTCCCAGCAGATTCCCATCAACCCCAGGTTCACCTCTGAGTTATATATTGTAGAGCATCTCTCCCTTTCTCTCTGTCATGTTGGTCCTGATTCACTTCAAAGTCCCTTCTACTTCCAGCCTTCTGTAATTAGGAGTTCATTTTCACTATATTAGCTGGCATCTATTCATATTTGTATTTGACATCTATATATGTTGCCTTTTTCCTAGAGAACATGTAATCATCTCTAGTAGTTTATAAAAATATAATCTGTATTCCATGTTTTTCTAGTGACTGGCATATAATACAATGGGTATTAAATAAATATTTTTAGCTGATTTCTACTTATTATCCATAATATTCCCTCCATGTAGGAAGTTTTGTCCACTTCCTACAAGGCACACCCACGTCTTTCAGAACTCCAGTGTTGCCTGTGAAGATTTTCTGGTTTGGTGAGGCCAACAGCCCATTCAGTCTCCACCACCCCCAATGCTTCCTGCCTTCCAATCACTGAGTTGCATCTCTGTCACTCTTGTGTGTCCTGTTTCTCCTTTACACAGCATACTTCTCTAGGAAATACTGCCATCATCATACCCCACAGAATTCAGAAGAGCACTCTACACACAGCAGGAATGTGTTGAATAATAAGAAATACGTACAAAAAAATAATTTTTCAATTCATTGACTTTCTGACTCATTATAATGAAAGACATTAATTTAAAACATCTACAATTGCAACTGCCTCTAGTAAACCTTAATAACAATGCATTTATCAAAGTGTGATTCAATGACCACAGGGAGAAAGAGAGCAGGAAATGAAGTTGAAACAAATAAGTACCCTGTAGAGAAAAGAAGGGCTCATAGACCGCTGCCTAATTGAAGGGAAAGAAGCATTATTTCCTCAGGAACACAGGAGACAAAGATAAATAAAATACTGTCTCTTAGACAGCAGAAAAAGAAAATGTTCAGAAAATATATTGAAAGAAGGTATTAATCCTTACCCTGCCAAAAAGGATCATTAGTAGAAAGTATTTTGCCGTCACTGTTTAAGAACAAGAAATAAAAGCTTGCCTTTGGATTAGTTTATCTTTATCTTTAGCTTAACTGAAACACAGAAAGTGTATATACAGCACATATTCCATGATCCTTATTTTACCTCTTTGCATTATTTTTTAATGGTTGCTTTAAGGATCACAATATATCTCCTTAACTTTTCACAGACTACTTAGGGTTAATATTGAATCAATTGATGTAAAATGTAAATATGTTGCAAGGTATATGAGTCCATTCACTCACCCCTGTATCCTTTTTGATAAAGTTGTCAAATGCATTATAACTACATACCTTATAATAACCATGATACAACGTTGTATTGTCCAATTCTCATCCACCTCCAGATATGAATTTCCATGTTTTTTATTTCTCTTTAACATGGAGAAGCTCCCTAGTATTTCTAGAAGTGCATGCCCACTGTCAACATGCTCGTAGTTTTCTTTATCTGAAAATGTATTTTATTTTACCATTATTCTTAGAAGGTCACTTGCACTGGATGTAGATTTCTTTGTTGATATGGTTTTGTTCCCTCCTTTTCTCAAGCACTTTACAGATGCTGTTCCACTGTCTTCTGGTCTCCATTATTTTTCTGATGAGTACTCCTCAATCTTTCAAATCATTCTTCCCTTGTATGCAATGTGTCATTGTTCTTTGACAGTTTACAAAATATCTTTAATTGAAATTTGATGATAATGTGCCTAGGTGTGTGCAATGCAATTCTAATACTAACTACTCAGAATTAAGTCAAATTTCACAAGTTAAGGACACAGTTCTCCTCTCACTTCAGAAAGCAGATGTAAGGTCCAGGGTTCCCAAGTCACCCATGCTTCTGATCAAATGGTTACAAATTCAGGCATTTCCACTATCCCCTAAGGGTCTATAATTCACAAGAATGACTTACAGCACTCAAGAAAGCACTATATTTATAATTATAGCTTAATTATAAAGGGTATTAAGTCAAGACTACCCAAGTAAAGAGCTCTATAGAGTGAGGTCTGGAAGGGTATCAAATGCAAAGTTTTTGTGTCCTGAAAACACCTCACCTTCCAGGTACACTGATAAATAATTACCAATAAATGAAGTTCATCTCAGTGCCCAGAGTTTTTGCTGGAATTTCATTATATAGGCGTGATTGACTGAATCATTGGCCATGTGACTGATCTCAACCTCCAGTCCAGCCTGCCCTCTCCAGAAGTTAGCCTCATATCATCCACCTCAAAGCTCCAACCCTCTAATGACATGGCTGGTCTTTCTGGTGTGCCAATCCCCATCCTGAGATAACTACAAGCCCACAATGAATAACAAAGACATTCGTATCGCTCCAAGAAATTCTGATGATTTAAAAGTTCTCTCTCATGAACGAGGACAAAGGCCAGCAAATTCTTAATTATACAAAGGTGTGGCTTTCTTGTATTTATCCCATTTGGAATTTGTTGAGCTTCTTGAAGTGTAAATTTATATCTTTCACAAAATACTGGAAATATTCAGCCATGTTTTCCTTATACATTGTTTCTGCCCATTTTTCTCTGTCTCATCTCTTTTTGGGATTCTAATTACAATCTTAGACTTATTGATATGGTTCCTGAGGCTTGTTATTTTTATTTCAATATTATTTCTCTGTGTTCCTCAGGTTAGATAATTCCTATTGATTTATCTTCGAGTTTGCTGACTCTTTCTTTTGTCATCTGCATTCGGCCGTTAGGTCCATTTGGTGAATTTTTATTTCAGTTATTAGATTTTTTTTTTTTTAGCGCTGGAATTTCCATTTGTTTTTTTTCTTTTACAGTTTGTATTTCTCTGCTAGATTTCCTGTATTTCATTCATGATGTACATATCTTCTTTTATGTCCTTGAATATGTTTATAGTAACTGCTTAAATCTTTGCTAAATCTAACATCTGGGGCATCTCTGGATTGATCTCTGTTGATTGTCTTTTCTTTAAAAAATTATTCACATTTTCATGTTTTTTGGTTTCCTAAGTAATTTTAGGCTGTAACCTTGATAGTATAAAAGACTGTTTTCCAAAGACCTTGGAGTCTGTAATACTCTCCCAAAGAATGTTAGGGTTTTTGTTTGTTGGAATGGTTCAGTTTGGTTTAGCATAAAGTCGACTTGACTAGGCTGTGTTTCGTGCAGCAGCTCAAATACTAGGCTTGGCTGGTTAAAGTTTGTCCTTTCCAGGCATTGTTCAGGGGTCAGCAAGAGATTTATAAAAAGAGTTTGAGAATTTCATTCTCTGGGTCACTCCTTCCTTGGCTTTTCCCCCTACTTTCCAGCAACTATACTTATCCAAAACTCTGTCCTCTTACTGCTCAAGATTCTTACTCTTCAACAGAACATTTTGCATCAGAATTTTAGTCAACCTACAGGGAGTAGACTGAGACCTGCCCGTAGGCTAGAAACTGTAAAAATAGGAGTCAGAGTGCCTCCCTTCTTACAAATTCCAACTGCCTTCCAGAATATGCTTACTTCTGGTGTCCCCGCTATTATCAAGTACCCACCACATACCCGCATTGCAGTCACTGTCCATCAGCATAGAAGGATGTTATAGAATCACTACTTGTCTTCTCTGTTACACTGCCTTCCCCATATCCCCCTACCCCACACACATCCCCGCTATATTATGTGTGCTAATTGTAATAGCCCTTTTTCCCCCTTATCCCTCCCTTCCCACCCATCTTCCCCAGTCCCTTTCCCTTTAGCAACTGTTAGTCCATTCTTGGGTTCTGTGAGTCTGCTGCTGTTTTGTTCCTTCAGTTTTTTCTTTGTTCTTATGCTCCACAGATGAGTGAAATCATTTGGTACTTGTCTTTCTCCACCTGGCTTATTTCACGGAGCATAATACCCTCTAGCTCCATCCATGTTGTTGCAAATGGTAGAATTTGTTTTCTTCTTATGGTGAATAATATTCCATTGTGTATATGTACCACATCTTCTTTATCCATTCATCTACTGATGGACACTTAGGTTGCTTCCATTTCTTGGCTATTGTAAATAGTGCTGCGATAAACATAGAGGTGCATATGTCTTTTTCAAACTGGGCTGCTGCATTCTTAGGGTAAATTCCTAGGAGTGGGATTCCTGGGTCAAATGGTATTTCTATTTTGAGTTTTTTGAGGAACCTCCATACTGCTTTCCACAATGGTTGAACTAGTTTACATTCCCACCAGCAGTGTAGATGGGTTCCCCTTTCTCCACATCCTCGCCAACATTTGTTGTTGTTTGTCTTTTGGAGGGTGGCCATCCTAAATGGTGTGAGGTGATATCTCATTGTGGTTTTAATTTGCATTTCTCTGATGATTAGTGATGTGGAGCATCTTTTCATGTGCCTGTTGGCCATCTGAATATCTTCTTTGGAGAAGTGTCTGTTCAGCTCCTCTGCCCATTTTTTTAATTGGGCTTATTTGCTTTTTGTTTCTTTAGGTGTGTGAGCTCTTTATATAATTTAGATGTCAACCCCTTACTGGATATGTCATTTATAAATATATTCTCTAATACTGTAGAATATCGTTTTGTTCTACTGATGGTATCCCTTGCTGTACAGAAGCTTTTCAGTTTGATATAGTCCCATTCGTTCATTTTTGCTTTTGTTTCCCTTGCCTGGGGAGACATGTTCATGAAGAAGTTGCTCATGTTTATGTCCAAGAGATTTTTGCCTATGGTTTTTTCTAAGAGTTTTATGGTTTCATGGCTTACATTCAGGTCTTTGATCCATTTTGAGTTTACTTTTGGGTATGGAGTTAGACAGTAATCCAGTTTCATTCTGTTACATGTAGCTGTCCAGTTTTGCCTACACCAGCTGTTGAAGAGACTGTCATTTCCCCATTATATATCCATGGCTCCTTTATCATATATTAATTGACCATATATGCTTGGGTTTATATCTGGGCTCTCTATTCTGTTCCACTGGTCTATGGGTTTGTTCTTATGCCAGTACCAAATTGTCTTGATTACGGTAACTTTGTACTAGAGCTTGAAGTCAGGGAGTGTAATCTCCCCCTGCTTTATTCTTCCTTCTCAGGATTGCTTTGGCTATTTGGGGTGTTTTGTGATTCCATATGAATTTTAGAACTATTTGCTCTAGTCCATTGAAGAATGCTATTGGTATTTTGATAGGGATTGCATTGAACCTGTAGATGGCTTTAGGCAGGATGGCCATTTTGACAATATTAATTCTTCCTAGACAAGCGCATGGGATGAATTTCCATTTATTAGTGTCCTCTTTAATTTCTCTTAAGACTGTCTTGTAGTTTTGGGTGTACAGGTCTTTCACTTCCTTGGTTAAGTTTATTCCTAGATATTTTATTCTTTTTGATGCGATTGTGAATGGAATTGTCTTCCTGATTTCTCTTTCTGCTAGTTTATCATTAGTGTATAGGAATGCAACAGATTTCTGTGTATTAATTTTGTATCCCACAACTTTGCTGAATTCAGATATTAGATCTAATAGTTTTGGGGTGGATTCTTTAGGGTTTTTTATGTACAATATCATGTCATCTGCAAACAAGAACAGTTTGAGTTCTTCTTTTCCAATTTGGATGCCTTTTATTTCTTTGTGTTGTCTGATTGCCATGGCTAGGACCTCCAGTACTATGCTGAATAAAAGTGGGGAGAGTGCGCATCCTTGTCTTGTCCCGATCTTAAAGGAAAAGCTTTCAGCTTCTCGCTGTTAAGTATAATGTTGGCTGTGGGTTTGTCATATATGGCCTTTATGATGTTGAGGTACTTGCCCTCTTTGTAGAGAGTTTTTATCATGAATGGATGTTGAATTTTGTCGAATGCTTTTTCGGCATCTATGGAGATGATCGTGTGGTTTTTGTCCTTCTTTTTGTTGATGTGGTGGATGATGTTGATGGATTTTCTAATATTGTACCATCCTTGCATCCCTGGGATGTATCCCACTTGATCATGATGGATGATCTTTTCGATGTATTTTTGAATTCAGTTTGCTAATATTTTGTTGAGTATTTTTGCATCTATGTTCATCAGGGATATTGATCTGTAATTTTCTTTTCTGTGGTTTCTTTGCCTGGTTTTGGTGTTAGAGTGATGTTGGCCTCGTAGAATGAGTTTGGGAGTATTCCCTCCTCTTCTACTTTTTGAAAACTTTAAGGAGGATGGGTATTAATTAGGTCTTCACTAAATGTTTGATAAAATTCAGCAGTGAAATCGTCTGGTCCAGGAGTTTTGTTCTTAGGTAGTTTTTGATTACCACTTTAATTTTAATTTCTTTGCTGGTAATTGGTCTATTCAGATTTTCTGTTTCTTCCTGGGTCAGCCTTGAAAAGTTGTATTTTCCTATAAAGTTGTCCATTTTTTCGAGGTTATCCAGTTTGTTAGCATATAATTTTTCATAGTATTTTCTCATAATTGTTTGAATTTCTGTGGTATCTGTAGTGATTTTTCCTTTTTCATTTCTGATTCTGTTTATGTGTGTAGACTGCCTTTTTCTCATGATAAGTCTGGCTAGGGTTTTATCTATTTTGTTTATTTTCTCAACCAACCCTCTTTCACTGATTCTTTCTGTTGTTTTATTCTTCTCAATTTTACTTATTTCTGCTTTAATCTTTATTATGTCCCTCCTTCTACTGACTTTGGGCCTCATTTGTTTTTTCTTTTCTAGTTTCATTAATTGTGAGTTTAGACTGTTCATTTGGGACTGTTCTTCTTTCCTGAGGTAGGTCTGTATTGCAATATATTTCCCTCTTAGCATGGCCTTCGCTGCATTCCACAGTTCTGTGGTGTTGAATTATTGTTGTCATTTGTCTCCATATATTGCTTGATCTCTGTTTTTATTTGGTGATTGATCCATTGATTACTTAGGAGCATGGTATTAAGCTTCCATGTGTTTGTGGGCTTTTTTTGTTTTCTTTGTGTAATTTAATTTACTTCTAGTTTCAATCTTTTAAAATTTACTGAGGTTCTTTTTGTGGCCTAATATATGATCTATTCTTGAAAATGTTCCATGTGCACTTGAGAAGAATGTGTATCCTGTTGCTTTTGGATGGAGTGTTCTGTAGTTGTCCATTAGGTCCATCTGTTCTAATATGTTGTTTAGTGCCTCTATCTCCTTACTTATTTTCTGTCTAGTTGATCTGTCCTTTGGAGTGAGTGGTGTGTAGAAGTCTCCCAAATGAATGCATTGCCTTCTATTCCCCCCTTTAATTCTGTTAGTATGTTTCACATATGTAGGTGATCCTGTGTTGGGTGCATAGATGTTTATAATAGTTATATCCTCTTGTTGGACTGACCCCTTTATCATTATGTAATGTCCTTCTTTGTCTCTTGTGACTTTTTTTTGTTTTGAAGTCTATTTTGTCTAATACAAGTACTGCAACTCCTGCTTTTTTCTCACTATTAGTTCCATGAAATATCTTTTTCCACCCTTCACTTTCAGTCTGTGTATGTCTTTGGGTTTGACGTGAGTCTCTTGTAGGCAGCATGTAGATGGGTCTTGTTTTTTTATCCATTCAATAACTCTATATCTTTTGATTGGTGCATTCAGTCCACTTACATTTAGGGTGATTATCGATAGGTATGTAGTTATTGCCATTGCTGGCTTTGGATTTGTGGTTACCAAAGTTCAAGGGTAATTCCCTTACTATCTAACTGTCTAATTTAACTTACTTTCTGTACTGTTACAAGCACAACCTAAAGGTTCTTTTTTTTCCTCCTTTTTCTTCCTCCTCCATTTTTTGTATGTTATGAATCATATTCTGTAATCTTTGTCTTCCCTTCGATGACATCTGTTTAGCCTTAGGGATATTTCCATCTGTAGGAGTCCCTCCGAAATGCCCTTTAGAGCTGGTTTGTGAGAGGGAAATTCTCTCAGCTTTTGCTTATCTGAAAATTGTTTAATCCCTCCTTAAATTTAAATGATAACCTTGCTGGGTAGAGTATTCTTTGTTCAAGACCCTTCTGCTTCATTGCATTAAATATATCTGCCACTCCCTTCTGGCCTGTAAGGTTTCTGTTGAGAAGCCTGATGATAGCCTGATGGGTTTTCCTTTGTATGTGATCTTTTTTCTCTCTCTAGCTGCTTTTAAAAGTCTGTCTTTATCCTTGATCTTTGCCATTTTAATTATTATATGTCTTGATGTTGCCTTCCTTGGGTCCCTTGTGCTGGGAAATCTGTGTACCTCCATGTCTTCAGAGACTATTTCCTTCCGCAGATTAGGGAATTTTTCACGAGTTAGCCCCTCAATGACATTTTCTATCCCTTTTTCTCTCTCTTCTTCTTCTGGTACCCCTATAATGCAAATATTGTTTCGTTTGGATTGGTCGCACAGTTCTCAATATTCTTTCATTCTTAGAGATCCTTTTTTCTTTCTGTGCCTCAGCTTCTTTGTATTCCTCTTCTCTAATTTCTATTCCATTTACCATCTCTTCTACAACATCTAATCTGCTTTTAAATCCCTCCATTGTATGTTTCATTTCAGATATGGTATTTCCTAATGATTGAATCTCGGTCCTAAATTCGTTCCTGAGGTCTTCAATATTTTTCTGTACCTCCATAAGCATGTTTATAATTTTTATTTTGAACTCTCTTTCAGGAAGATTGTTGAGTTCTGTTTCATTTGTCCCTCTTTCTGGGGTTTGTGAGATTTTTGTCTGAACCATATTCTTTTGACGTTTCATTTTTCTTTGTGGTGCCCACTAGTGTGCAGAAGCTCCAGTCTCTGGAGCTGCTCAGCCCCTAGAGTGAGGTTGGGGGTCAGAGTGGAGTGCAACTGGTGCCTGAGGGGAGGAAAGATCTGTTTCCTACTTCTCATCTGCGGTGTCTGTCTCCAGTGTCCAAGGCAGTGGGCCAAGCACACACGGGTAAACTTCTGTGCTTTGCATTTCAGCTGTTGTAGGTGGGGCCTCCCTCTGGCAGGTCCAGAGCCTGTGCAGTGACTGCGGGTTTACAAGCAGGTGCCTGCAGGCCAGTAGGAAGGCTCGGCAGGCTGTGTGTCACAGTGGGGGGCCTCAGAGCTGAGCAGGCAGTCAGCAGGATGAAGCCCCTGAAGCTCCTCAAAATTCCCAACCAGCTGGGCAGAGCGCACCCAGGCAACCTTGTCCAGCTCTCCCTTCTGCCCCACAGCAATCCCCATGCAAACCCCGCCCCTTCAGCAGCCCTCTCGCTGCCAGGAAGCCTTTCAGACTCCCAGCCTTTCCTCTGACACAGAGCAGCCGGGTGTGGATCCCCTCCTCCACAAATGACCGAAATGTCAATTTTCTCAAAGAGCTCCCCAACATCCAGAGCACCACACACTATAGGATTCTGCTCAGGTGTCCTGCAGTGCCAGGCTTTCACCCCCTCCCACACTCCGTTTCTCTTCCTCCCGCAGGTGAGCTGGGGTGGGGGTAGGGCTTGGGTCCCGCCGGATTAAGGCTTCGGTATGTTACCCTGTTTCTTGAGGTCTGCTCTGTTCTTGAGGTCTGTATGCAGTCTGGTTCAGCCTTCTTTCTTGTTACTGTGTGAAGGTTAGTTCTATTTATTAACTATATTTTTGTACTGTTTGTGATTTTGGGAGGAGCTCTCTGTCTCACCTTTCACGCTGCCATCTTGGAAAAAAAGCAGGAAGAATCTTAAGTCCTTCCCCAAGCTTTAGCTTGGTGCTCCTTCTCTACCTTTTCCACAGTCATGAAGTTTCTTTTCTATTGGAAAATTCAACTCAATGTAAGGTTCAGTATGAAAGAAGTAAATCTTTATAACTTTATTTAAGAAAGATTTGAGATCTGGATTATCTACCAACATAATAGAGTATACAGTTCAGTGCAGACTCTTTTATGAAATGCAGTTGAAACATTTATGTTCATTAACAAGAGCACTAATGAGAAGTAAATCGAATTAACTGAGAAAATGTATAAGAGAGTATATATATTGCACAAGAATAAAATAATCTTCTAGAGCCACACTTTGCTGCCAAATCTCCTTAGAACTGTAAGGGTTGAAGATAGAATGTACCTACCAGAACTCTGGGAAGTGAAGCCTCTGTACTCTGAGGAATGCGGCTCCCCTCGTGTAAGTCCGTGATGCAGGAGCAAGAGCAGGCCCTATACCAGAATCCACAGAAAGAAGGAATAAAAATGCAAAATACTGAAGAACTAGGTCCATAAAAAAAAAAATATTCCAAGCATAAAGAAAAACTGGTCTGCAAAGTCAAAAGACAAACTAACATAAGATGAATACAACCTTTGTAAACCTGTGTCTTATTTTTACCTAGAATCACAAAGCAAAATACACATTGGGCCCCCTGTGGCAATTTTTTCTTGTGGGGTATGGGGGTTGTTATCTATACCATTTAGGAGACCCAAAGTGGGTTGACATCGTCCAAAATCCAGCCAGTAAAAATAAAACATGAATAATTGGAGATTAATGTGGGTCAGGCAACACCATGGTGAATTTAAGGGTAGAGAAGACAAAGGAAAGCTTCATTGTTCAGAGATTTAGCTGTTTACTATAACGATGGGCCATCTTCCTGAAGGGGGCAGTTACAAAAAAAAGTGGCATGTTGGTACAGCAGGCATTGAGAGAGCAGTTGGAAAAGGGGATTATGGATTATTATTATTTCTAATCACTGTGATCCTATGCAAACCAGATTCACATTATAATCCAGACAGGCAATATAAGTCTTCATCATAAATGTTTCTATAAGCATATAGTATGTAATAAAAACTAGGAATATAACTGTGGCAACTTCAACTAATTTCATAATTTTCTGTAAAGGAGAATCATCACATGCACATTCAACAGGTATTTGATGAGTACTTCTTGTCAGGTGCTGAGCTAGGTTTTGGAGTTACAGTGGGAAATAAGTAGACAAGGCTCTAGATGAGGGAGACAAATAATAAACAAACAAAAAAATAAAAGGGATTGTTGCAGATAGTGACAAGTGTTACGAAGATAGTAAAAGATGACTGGGAGTTGGTGCTATCTTAGATGTGGTGGTTCTGCAAGAAATCACTGAAGAGATGACATTTCAACTGGGACTAAAATGATAAGAAAGAACTAGCCAAGAAGAGAAAAGTTAGCTGTGTTAGAACATGCCAATCATGGGGAACAGCCAACCAAAGGGCCTTAGTTTGGGTATATGTTTAATGTGCTCGAGAGAGCATCATAAACAAATTGTCACGGGCCAAGTCATGTGGAACCTTAACTCTTTGGATTTTTTTAAATTGCAGTGGGCAGAGACTGAAGAATTTTAAGCTGGAAAATAAAATGATCTGATTTGTGTTTTCATAGGATCCCATAAGCTACTATTCTGTGGAGCATGGACCAAAGACATCAAGGCTGGAAACAGAGATATCAAGTAGGAGGCTTTTACTATAGTCCAGACAGAAGATAAATAAGGGCAAGAAAGGTGGAGAGATGGTGTTGGAATTGGGAAATACTTAGGAGGTTATCTCAGTGGGATTCACCAAGGGATTGGATATGAGAGAAGCCAGGAAGAGTGGAATCAAGGTTGACTCAGAGGTTTTGGCTTTATTAGTTAATTACATGAATGATGATGCTAATAACTAAGGTGAGGGTGACTGGGAGAGATGATGTTACAGAAGTCGTGGGAAGGCTGTCCATAAGCTCCCTATGCTTACATGGATGGGCTTTGCAGGATCTTTGGGTGTCCTTAAATGGGATGGAAATTTTGTGCGTATATTCACATGAACTTTGGGTGAAGAGCATTCACAAGTTTCATCATATTCTTAAGAGAATTTGAAAAGTTAACTCTGGAAAGTACAGTTAGGCATTTCCTAACATCTTGCCTTCTGGCTTTTCTTTTTCTTTTTCCTTTCTTTTGTGTTCATTATTATGTGAAAACAAAGAAGAAAGTAGAGAAAATTGTTATTAAAGAAATTAAAAATATATATAAAGAAAAGGACACATTCTGAGAGTTAGCTCTCTTTTTAATTTTGTTTCATTGAGGAAATAAATACATACAGGGTAGACTTGAAAAGACTTCTGGATTCCTTTTTAATTTCCTTGCTATTCAAGATCCTGTGGTATTCCTTGGTGTAGGCTCCCCTGTAGTTTTCATGGCCTCTACTGCTGGGCTAAATACACATCTCCTTTGTCATGTCCAAGAGCTTTTACCTTGGGTTTTTGAGCTTTCCCGCTTAGGTATAATTAAGGTTAACTCTTGTAATCTTTCTGTAAATAGGCATTATATCAGTTAGGGTTCAATCAGGACAACAGAACGCTATGAAGAGTGTGGAATAAAGAAAATTTGGTGTCCGATAGTTGTTTTACCTCATTTTTTTTTACATTTTCTCCTTTATTTTGTTAATATGGTAAATTACATCTACTTTTAAGAAATTTAGATATAATTCACATTATCATACAGTCTACCATCTCAAAGTGTACAATTCAGTGGTTTTTGTATATTCACAAGATTGTACAACCATTACAATTGTCTAATTCCAGTACATTTTCATCACCCTAAAAAGAAACCCCATACCTGTTAGTAGTCACTCCCCCTTTCTCCCTTCGCCCAATCCCTGGCAACCACTAATCTACGTTCTTTCTATGGATTTGACTTTTCTAAATGTTTTATATAAATGGAATCATACGGTCTGTAGCCTTTTATGACCAGCTTCTTTCACTTAGCATAGAGTTCTTAAAGTTCATCCATGGATCAGGATTTCATTTATTCTTATGGATGAATAATGTTCTTTTGTGTGGATATACAATATTTTATTTATTCATTATCAGTTGAGGGATATTTGGGTTTCCACTTTTTGACTGTTTTGGATAATGCTACTGTGAAAATTCACTTACAAGTTTTTTTTGTAGACATAAGTTTTCATAAGATCCCTCTCGATTTTTTTATTAAGGTATTATTGATATACACTCTTATGAAGGTTTCACATGAAAAAACAATGTGGTTACTACATTTACCCATATTATCAAGTTCCCACCCATACCCCAATGCAGTCACAGTCCATCAGTGTAGTAAGATGCCACAGATTCACTGTTTGCCTTTTCAGTACTACACTGTTTTCCCCATGATCCCCCACACCATGTGTACTAAACATAATACCCCTCAATCCCCTTCTCTCACCCTCCCCACCCGCCCTCCCACACCCCTCCCCTTTGGTAACACTAGTTCCTTCTTGGAGTCTCTGAGTCTGCTACTATTTTGTTCCTTCAGTATTGCTTTGTTCTTACACTCCACAAATGAGGGAAATCATTTGGCATTTTTCTCTGCCTGGCTTATTTCACTGAGCATAATATCCTCCAGCTCCATCCATGTTGTTGCAAATGGCAGGATTTGTTACTTTCTTATGGATGAATAGTATTCCATTGTGTATATGTACCACCTCTTCTTTATCCATTCATCTACCGATGGACACTTAGGTTGCTTCCATATCTTGGCTATTGTAAAAAGAGCTGCAATAAACATAGGGGTGCATATGCCTTTTTGAATCTGAGAAGTTGTATTCTTTGGGTAAATTCCAAGGTGTGGGATTCCTGGGTCAAATGGTATTTCTATTTTGAGTTCTTTGAGGAACCTCCATATTGCTTTCCACAATGGTTGAACTAGCTTACATTCCCACCAGCAGTGTAGGAGGGTTCCCCTTTCTCCACATCCTCGCCAGCATTTGTTGTTCTTAGTCTTTTGGATGGTAGCCATCCTTACTGGTGTGAGGTGATATCTCATTGTGGTTTTAATTTGCATTTCCCTGATGACTAGTGATGTGGAGCATCTTTTCATGTGTCTGTTGGCCATCTGAATTTCTTCTTTGGAGAACTCGCTCTCAATATCCTCTGCCCATTTTTTAATTGGGTTCTTTGCTTTTGGGGTGTTGAGGCATGTAAGTTCTTTATATATTTTGGATGTTAACCCCCTGTCGGATATGTCATTTACAGATATATTCTCCCATACTGTAGGATACCTTTTTGTTCTATTGATGGTGTCCTTTGCCGTTCAGAAACTTTTTAGTTTGATGTAGTCTCATGAGTTCATTTTTGCTTTTGTTTCCCTTGCTCGAGGAGATGCGTTCGGGAAGAAGTTGCTCATGCTTATATTCAGGAGATTTTTGCCTACATTGTCTTCTAAGAGTTTTATGATTTCATGATTTACATTCAGGTCCTTGATCCATTTCGAGTTTACTTTTGTGAATGGGGTTAAACAATAATATAATTTCATTCAATTGCATGTAGCTGTCCAGTTTTGCCAACACCACCTGTTGAAGAGGCTCTCATTTCCCCTTTGTATGTCCATGGCTCCTTTATCATATATTAATTGACAATATATGGTTGGGTTAATATCAGGGCTCTCTAGTCTGTTCCATTGGTCTATGGGTCTGTTCTCGTGCCAGTACCAAATTGTCTTGAGTACTGTGGCTATGTAGTAGAGCTTGAAGTTGGGGAGCATAATTCCCCCAGCTTTATTCTTCCTTCTCAGGATTTCTTTTGCTATTGAGTTCTTTTGTGATTCCACATGAATTTTAGAATGATTTTCTCTACTTTGTTGAAAAATGCTGTTGGTATTTTGATAGGAATTGCACTGAATCTGTAGATTGCTTTAGGCAGGGTGGCCATTTTGACAATATTAATTCTTCCTATCCATGAACACGGGATGTATTTCCATTTATTGGTATCTAATTTCTCTCATGAGTGTCTTGTAGTTTTCAGAGTATAGGTCTTTCACTTCCTTGGTTAGGTTTATTCCTAGGTATTTTATTCTTTTTGATGCAACTGTGAATGGAATTGTATTCCTGATTTCTCTCTCTGCTAGGTCATTGTTAGTGTATAGAAATGACACAGATTTCTGCATATTAATTTTGTATCCCACAACTTTGCTGAATTCAGATATTAGATCTAGTAGTTTTGAAGTGGATTCTTTAGGGTTTTTTATGTACAATATAATGTCATCTGTGAAAAGAACAGTTTAACTTCTTCCTTGCCACTTTGGATGCCTTTTATTTCTTTGTGTTGTCTGATTGCTGTGGCTAGGACCTCCACTACTATGTTGAATAGAAGTGGGGAGAGTGGGCATCCTTGTCTTGTTCCCGATCTTAAAGGAAAAGCTTTCAGCTTCTCGCTGTTAAGTATAATGTTGGCTGTGGGTTTGTCATATATGGCCTTTATTACGTTGAGGTACTTGCCCTCTATACCCATTTTGTTGAGAGTTTTTATCATGAATGGATGTTGAATTTTGTCCAGTGCTTTTTCAGCATCTATGGAGATGATCATGTGGTTTTTGTTCTTCTTTTTGTTGATGTGGTGGATGATGTTAATGGATTTTCGAATGTTGTACCATCCTTTCATCCCTGGAATAAATCCTACTTGATCATGGTGTATGATCCTTTTGATGTATTTTTGAATTCGTTTTGCTAATATTTTGTTGAGTATTTTTGCATCTATGTTCATCAGGGATATTGGTCTGTAGTTTTCTTTTTTTGTGGTGTCTTTGCCCGGTTTTGGTATTAGAGTGATGCTGGCCTCATAGAAAGAGTTTGGAAGTTCCCTGTTCTTCTACTCCTTGGAAATCATTAACGAGGATGGGTATTATGTCTTCACTAAATGTTTGATACAATTCAGTGGTGAAGCCATCTGGCCCAGGCGTTTTCTTCTTAGGTAAGTTTTTGATTACCAGTTCAATTTTGTTGCTGGTAATTGGTCTGTTGAGATTTTCTGTTTCTTTCTGGGTCAGCTTTGGAAGGTTCCATTTTCCTCATTTCTTCTAGGTTATGCAGTTTATTAGCATACAATTTTTCATAGTATTCTCTCATAATTCTTTGTGTTTCTGTGGTGTCTGTAGTGATTTTTGCTTTCTCATTTCTGATTCTGTTTATGTGAGTAGATGCTCTTTTTTTCTTGATAAGTCTGGCTAGGGGTTTATCTATCTTGTTTATTTTCTCGAAGAACCAGCTCTTGCTTTCATTGATCCTTTCTATTGTTTTATTCTTCTCAATTTTATTTATTTCTGCTCTAATCTTTATTATGTCCCTCCTTCTACTGACTTTGAGTCTCATTTTTTCTTGTTTTTCTGGTTCTGTTAATTGTGAGTTCAGACTGCTCATATGGGGTTGGTCTTCTTTCTTGAGGTAGGCCTGTGTTGCAATATACTTTCCTCTTTGCACAGCCTTCGCTGCATCCCACAGATTTTGCGGTGCTGATTTTTTGTCATTTGTCTCCATATATTGCTTGATCGCTGTTTTTATTTGGTCATTGATTCATTGATTATTAAGGAGCATGTTGTGGAGCCTCCATGTGTTTGTGGGATTTTTCATTTTCTTTGCATAATTCATTTCTAATTTCATACCTTTGTGGTCTGAGAAACTGGTTGGTACAATTTCAATCTTTTTGAATTTACAGAGGCTCGTTTTGTGGCCTACTATATGATGTATTCTTGAAAATGTTCCATGTGCACTTGAGAAGAATGTGTATTCTGTTGCTTTTGGGTGTAGAGTTCTGTAGATATCTGTTAGGTCCATCTGTTCTAATGTGTTGTTCAGTGCTTCTGTCTCCTTACTTATTTTCTGTCTGGTTGATCTGTCCTTCAGAGTGAGTGGTGTATTGAAGACTCCTAGAATGACTGCATTGCATTCTATTTCCCCCTTTAGTTCTGTTAGTATTTGTTTCACATATGTGGGTGCTCCTGTGTTGGGCACATAGATATTTATAATGGTTATATCTTCTTTTTGGATTGACCCTTTTATCATTATGTAATGTCCTTCTTTGTCTCTTGTGACTTTCTTTGTTTTGAAGTCTATTTTGTCTGATATAATTACTGCAACTCCTGCTCTTTTCTCCCTATTAGTTGCATGAAATACCTTTTTCCATCCCTTCACTTTTAGTCTGTGTATGTCTTTGGGTTTAAAGTGAGTCTCTTGTAGGCAGCATATAGATGGGTCTTGTTTTTTTATCCATTCAGTGACTCTATGTCTTTTGATTGGTGCATTCAGTCCATTTACATTTAGGGTGATTATAGATAGGTACGTACTTATTGGCATTGTAGGCTTGAGATTCCTGGATATCTATCAAAAGTTCAAGGTTAACTTCCTTACTATCTAAGAGTCTAAGTTAACTCACTTAATATGCTATTACAAACACAATCTAAAGGTTCTTTTTTTTTCCTCCTCCTTTTTCTTCCTCCTCCATTCTTTATATATTAGGTATCATATTCTGTACTGTTTGTCTATCCCTTAATAACTTTGGGGATAGTTAATTTAATTTTGCATTTGCTTAGTAATTAGCTATTCTACTTTCTTTACTGTGGTTTTATTACCTCTGGTGACTATTGAACTGTAGGAACACTTCCATCTATAGCAGTCCCTCCAAAATACACTGTAGAGATGGTTTGTGGGAGGTAAATTCTCTCAGCTTTTGCTTGTCTGGGAATTGTTTAATCCTTCCTTCAAATTTAAATGATAATCTTGCTGGATAAAGTAATATTGGTTCAAAGCCCTTCTGCTTCATTGCATTAAATATATCATGCCACTCCCTTCTGGCCTGTAAGGTTTCTGTTGAGAAGTCTGATGATAGCCTAATGGGTTTTCCTTTGTATGTGATCTTATTTCTCTCTCTGGCTGCTTTTAATAGTCTGTCCTTATCCTTGATCTTTGCCATTTTAATTACTATATGTCTTGGTGTTGCCTTCCTTGGGTCCCTTGTGTTGGGAGATCTGTTCACCTCCCTGGCCTGAGAGACTATCTCCTTCCCCAGATTAGGTAGGTTTTCAGCAATTACCTCCTCAAAGACATTTTCTACCCCTTTTTCTCTCTCTTCTTCTTCTGGTACCCCTATAATGTTTGGATTGGTCACACAGTTCTCTCAATATTATTTCATTCTCAGAGATCCTATTTTCTCTCTGTGCCTCAGCTTCTTTGTATTCCTCTTCTCTATTTTCTGTTTCATTTATCGTCTCCTCCACTGTATCCAATCTGCTTTTAATACCATCCTTTGTGCTCTTCAGTGATTGGATCTCCAACTGGAGTTCATTCCTGAGTTCTTGAATATCTTTCATACCTTCATGAGCATGTTAATGATTTTTATTTTAAACTCCCTTTCAGGGAGAGTCATGAGGTCAATATCATTTAAATCTTTCTCAGGAATTGTATTAATAATTTTACTCTGGACCAGGTTTCTTTGGCGTTTCATAGTTTTGTATGCTGCCCTCTAGTGCCCAGAACCTCTACTCTCTGGAGCTGCTCAGCCCGTGAAGCAATGTCGGAGGTTGCATGGGAGTGGTATTGGTGCCTGGGGGGAGGAAAGAGCTGTTTCCTGCTTCTGGACTGCTATGCCTGTCTCCACTGCCTGTCCTGGTTTACAAGCCCAGTGGGGCTGGCCAGATGAAAGGCACAGTAGGCTGCCAATCCAGAAGGGTTTTTTGGAGCTGTGTATGCAGCCAGGGCGCTGGAGCACCTGAAGATCATGAAAGCTCCCAATCTGCTAGGCAGAGTGCACCCGGACAATTTTGTCTACCTGTCCTTTCTCGTGGGAAGTAAGCTCTGTGCAGTCCTTGCCCCTTTAGCAGCTCTCTTGCTAAGGGCTTCTTTGTTAGGATGTCTCTCAGACTGCCCACCTTTCTTTTGTCCCAGAGCAGCTGGATATGGATACTTGCTTTCCACAGGCAGCTGGAATCTTAGTCTCTCCAGGAATTCACCTGTCTTAGCTTTTCAACCCCTAATTACGAGAATATCATGCAAGCACCATGAAATGTAGGTTTGTGCTCCCAGAGCAGATCTCCAGAGTTAGGTATTCAGCAGTCCCAGATCTCCACTCCCTCCCTGCTCTGTTCCTCTTCCTCCTGCTGGTGAGCTGGGGTGGGGAAAGGGTTTGGGTCTCGCAGGGCCACAGCTTTAGTGTGTTACCCTGTTCCGTGAGGTCTGCTCTTGGCTCCAGGTGTATGCAGTTTGGTGCAGTCCTCTTTCCTGTTGCTCTTTCAAGAGTAGTTGTATTAGTTATATTTTTGTGTTATATGCAATTTTAGGAGGAAGCCTCTGTCTCTCCTCACACCGCCATCTTTTAATCTGTTTTACCTCATTATAATACTAAATTTCCTACCCTTGCATGCAGATTTTATATGCTAAAGCAACATGAGATGACATTGCAGTATTCGTGTATGTATGTAATCCACCTGTGCATGTGCTCTCTGAAACCCTCCCTACTCACGCTAGGTGACCTCATAACTAAGGAATAACCATTTTTGCTCTGCATAATTGGAGTTACCCTGGTTCTTCTCAGGGATGAATCTTGAGCAGCCCACCTTGGTCTCTCAAGGTGTTTCTGCTTCGTCACTTCTCTATAAAATGCACAGCTTGCTTGCATACTCCTATGTTTTGCTGTTAAATTCTTTTAGTACAAGAAGACAAGGACCGAGGATCCTGCTCTAGTATCTGCCTGTAACACTAATTCTGCTACTGCCTTTTGTATCTAGCCTCATAGTAATGTTTTATAAGTCATCTTTGCTTTCTTGTTACAATACTTTAATATCTTAGAAGGAAATAATGTGAAGTTGATGTAGTTATCCAGTTTTCTCTTCTATGAACTCTCAGTAACTTCTACATCATAGATCTCATTTTTTAACAAAAGGAATGTTCATCAGCTAATATGACACCATGTTTTTTTGATGAAAAGAAAGAAACGACCTGTCATCTGTGAGAAAATTATGTCAGAAGTCTAATATGGTGAGACTGACAATATTAACTTCTTTTTCTAAGATGACATTTCATGTGACAGGTGATTTCCTTAATGAAGAGATGCAATCATTCCTAACTGCTGGAGAGACCGTTTTCACAGTAGGTAAAGAGGAGTCCAAATTTTAAATAAATTGCACACAAGAGCAGTTCTCATAGTCCAAGATCAGCTTTTACACGTTACTTGAAGTATTATTAGTTCCTTTACATCTCAGGAAGAAAAAAGGATAAAAGAGATGGGAAATATCATCCCCAAATAAATATCAGTTAATATAATAGAAAAGTTGTTAAGAGAAAGAATTCATATTAATGCCTTCTTCAGCTCCACATAATTCAACTGTTAATGAACTGAGAAATAACAAGAGTTTTAGATCATGCAGAGAAGCAATAAAGAATAGAAAATAATGTAGTCATGTTCTAGTCAAATTCAACTACATTACCAAATCTCATATTTCAAAAGTAGGGAATATCTCAGGTTATTGAATGATAAGCTATAGCTGATACATCAAGATGAAGTAGATGCTTCATACTAAAATAAGATTCCAGACCTAAATTCAAAAATTTTAAAGGGTATTATCACAAAAATCTTGGATAGCTCAGGTCCTCCATCCCCAATGCAGAGAGTAGGCGATGCCTGATTCCTTTTCTCATGCTTATTTGGATATTTAGGGGCTTCCAAGAAGTCCATCAAACAGGAGTACTGTCTTATCCCTGCAGTGATGAGGCATAAGGACTAGACTGACTAGACAATCAAGAAGTCAAGGGATTGGCTCACCAACTGCTTTGGAGGTAAGGGAGGACACTTTCTACTGTTTGGAAACCGGCCTGCACTCTCAAATTGCCCAGGTAAAGTCTACATGAGGGTTTCCCAATGCCTGGAGGTGGGTTGTGTATGAAGAAGAGCTCACCTTGGATTCAGTCTACTAGGAGCAACCAAAAGGGATCAAGGGTCTCCCATCCAAAATGATAGGATCTAGTGGTCCCCAGATTTCTGGAGGTAGCCAAGGGTGAAGAGAGCATTCAGAGATTTATCTACTAGGGAACCAGAGATGAGAAGCCCCAGTGATGGGACTCTTCAAAGCACCCACAAAAATACCCATGCGAGTTGGCCCTAAGTATCTGCCAATCCCAGGAACCCAAATCTAGCCCACCAAAGACAAGTTCAAGTAATAATATTCTTATTATCTTTTTCTTCTCCTTCCCATTTATAAATCTAGAATGGCCTGAAGCCAGGGTTATCAAGATGGCACTTAAAATCAGCACTAGCTGAAAGAGGGGGAAATATGTAATTTTAAGTTAAATGCAGATTTATGATTATTATATAAAAACCAACACTCTAATTTCTGAGTTCAGACAGTGTTTTGGGCCTTAAAACACAAAATGCTTATTATCTAAGAAAGAGTAGAAACTTGGAACTCGAATTCAATAGTGGGGGAGAGCTCCCACTATTGAAAAGATTAAAGAGATAATGGGAAACAAAAATGTTCTTTATTAGGTCTAATGCTTGCGACTTGTTCATTGTAAAGGTAATTAAAAATATTATTCGTGCATAAACCTTCTACCAACTCCACCCTCTAAGGCTCCCTAGAGTAAACAACTTCTTTGCTGTTTCTAGCTATAGACTCATCCTTTCCTTTGTTCAATTACCACCACCTCTTTTACTTACCAGAAATTTTCTTAGCATTCCATTAGATTGGGGGGAGGGTAATGCTTAGGTATAATGTAAACTTTGTGGGCTTTTCCCCCTCAATTTTGATATATATGAGGTTTGAACCTAATTTTTCTTACATAAAAGAATTATATAAAAGCAAAAGATGTAGGTTATATTAATTTATATCTCAATTTTTTCTCTCCTGTTGCCATTCACTTAAGTCAACAAAAATGGGAAGATTCCCCATCACTCTAATTGCCTCATTAATAGACACTTCCAGGACAAATAAAATATGGACTGAGAAAAGGATCCAGTGAGTGCAATTTTAGTGAAATTCTAAGAACAGAAGTAAAGCTCTAGTGGGTTGAAGATTGAATGAGAGATAAGGAACTAGATATGAGAAATGAATACCTAAGTTTTTGGGAGCTTTGCAGTAACCAGATGAGAGATTTGATGCTGTTGCAAGAGTTATATTGAATGAATAAATTAAAGCCCAAACAGAATCATTACAGGTCTAATTTTTTAAATGCCTATTACCCTTAACAAAGATTTTTTTAAAAACGACGTATTTTATGTATATATGTTATATATCTCTTAAAATAAGTTCTCAAAAAACTTCATATCTGCTCACACAACAACCATGTCCTCTAATAAGTTATGTGTTCTGCCATGTGTCGTAGGGCATATAATGGGTGCAATGTACACAAATGTTATTTCATTTCAAAGTTGTAGCTTACCATGTATGAAGTGATAGATAACACACATGTATGGGACAATGACTTGCCTATTCTTACACCTCCTTCTAGAGGAGTATGTTTTAGCTGATTAACTTATGATATGGTAGTAAAAAAGACTTAAAAAATACACAAATATGCTAATATAAATGTTCATTTCCTTATTTTGAGTTATTATTCAAATTATCCAAGAATTCTATTTTACTGTAAGTAGTTATTGGTTTACATTCATTTCCTTATTTTGAATTATTATTCAAATTATCCAAGAATTCTATTTTACTGTAAGTAGTTATTGGTTTACATTCATTTCCTTATTTTGAATTATTATTCAAATTATCCAAGAATTCTATTTTATTCTAAGTAGTTATTGCTTTATGAAGTATCAGTAACAGCCAACTAAGAAAATGGGTTATTAGGTAAATGAGAATCCTGAATACATGACTGACTTTCCTGTTGTATGAGCACTCTTGTTTTGGACAAGCAGGAAAAGGCCCTTCTGATAATTCCACTGCCTCTCTTATGCCTGAAGATGATTAAAAGAAAGTATAGAAAAGAGAGCAATCAATGACTCACAGTATAGTAGAAGCCCCTTAAGATATTTTTATTCATCTAGTACAAGTGGTTGACAATGGGGGTTTTAAAAACATGATTCAACTAATTCTTAGGATCTTTATAAATATTTCTAAGAATATAACCTTTCAATGATACTCTTCAAATTAAAAACAGGGTTCACTAAGGGCAAAGCAGCATCATGTTTAATTAGAATAAGTTTTCTCCACTTCCTAGGAATTCAGGTATCAGAAATATTAATTTACTTCTTTCTTTCACTAATGTAATTAGTGAGCTTAACTATTCTTACTTAGTTATTCCAGTAACAACAGCAGTGTCCCAACACATAGCTGCATGTGTGGGATAAATTAGGAACTCAGCAATTATTACACAAATGAACAAACTGTAAATCCTTAGGAAGAAAGGAAATAGATAAACCTACTCTTTCTTGTCTTCACATAGGTTTTGTTTCAGGACAATAATTTCACGGTTTGGGACCCTCACTTAGACAACACTACATTTTAATTTAGAGAGATGAAGAGTTTAGCTGATATATGGTTTCCATTTGTTCAATCCATTTACCCTAGGAGAATTAGATTTAATCATAGAGTGTACGACCCCAATTTATAATAGTTCTCAGTATGTTGAATAGCATGAAACTAAAAGAGTATCTGATGCTACTTTTGGGGATTATAAAGCTAATGAGTGAGAATAACTATATGACCCACTTCAGGAGATTCATATGTCACAAGAGTTAGGAATCTAGCTATTGTCTTTATTAAGAACAAATTAATAAATAAAATATTCAGAGAGAATATACTGAGTCAGGGTTCTGAGCCAGGGTTAGGAAATATTAAAAAGTACAAGATGTAGACATCTAAATAGTTGGAACTTCCAAGAGAGAAACTTTATAAATGTTCCCATCTGGAATGTGGATATGATGGCTGAACTATAGCAGTCATGCTGAGAAAAAACACTTTTGGAGATTATATGGATAAAGAATTGCTATGAGCAAGATCTTTGGGTTATATTATTTTCTTCATATAAGAAAATTGGTGAACTCTGATAACAGTTAGATCATAGAATCAATAAAATACTTAAGGTTAGTTTGAATCTTACAGAAGCAATGTAAGCTGCCACGTTCTGCTATACTAAGGACACCAAGAAGCCTACTCTGCTTCCACATATTTCCCCTAGTGGAGGATCTCTCACACTAAGGCTTGAAATTATTTTAGTAGAAGGTGGAGCCTTTTATTCATTCTACAATTAGAGATAAAAACTGAGAGTACAGGCATACTCCATTTTACTGTGCTTTACTTAACTGCACTTCGCAGATACTGCATTTTTTTTTTTTACAAATTAAAGCTTTGTGACAAACCTGTGTCCAGCAAGTCTATTAGCTGCATTCTTCCAACAGCATCTGCTCACTTTGTGTCTCTGTATCACATTTTGGTAATTCTTGCAATACTTCAAACTTTTTCATTATTATTATATTTTTTATAGTGATCAGTGGTTTCTTGAGACTGAGCCTACTCCTGGTGAAGATGCTGTGAAGATTACTGACATGACAACAAAGGATTTAGAATATGACATAACTTAGCTGATAAAGCAGTTGGAAGGGTTTGAGAGGACTGACTCCAAATTTTAAAGTTCTGTGGGTTATTGCTGTCAAACAGCATCAAATGATACAGAGAAACCGTTCTTGAAAGGAAGAGTCAATCCTGGTGCAAACTCATTACTGTTTTATTTTATGAAATTGCCACAGCCACCTCAGCCTTCAACCACCCTGATCAGTTAAGAGCCTTCAACATCAAGGCAAGACCCTCCACCAGAAAAAAAGATGATGATTCACTGAAACCTCAGATTATGATTAGCCCATTTTTTGCAATAAAGTATTTTTAAATTAAGGTTTGTACATTTGTATGTAGGCATAATGCTGTTGCATACTTAACAGACTACAGTATAGTGTAAATAAATGTAACTTTTTTTGGCTGTCATTTTTTTAATTAAGGTATCATTGATATACACATTGATGTATCATTGATATACACTCTTATGAAGGTTTCACAAGAAAAACAGTGTGGTCATTACATTCACCCTTATTATCGAGTCACTGTCCATCAGTGTAATAAGATGCCACAGAGTCCCTATTTGTCTTCTTTGAGCTGCACTGTCTTCCCCATGACCCCCCACACACACCTGGCAGTCATTTTTGATCAGAGTACAAACTGACAGAGAATTTAGACATCCTTTGGAATACCGGACAAAAGGAATTTGAGATGATCATAAACAGGATGAAACCAGATAATCCAATTCCCTGGTAATCAGTAGAAATTCCCCACTGAACAGAATTCTGTGTCAGTGTGTCTATGATTCATTTTATTATTCAAATATTTAAGACACCTACTATATGCCAAACACTCTTAGTTGCTGGAGCTTCAGACATAAATGATACAGATAAGCTACTGGCCTTCATGAAACCTACATTCTGATATGAATGCTTTATTATTAGATAATTTGTAAACAAATATGCCATGATCTGTTCTAAATTAAGACGGGTGGACTGAAACAATCTAGACGGTGTACTTTGGTGTGCTTGCTGCAGGAGAATACATTGTATACAGAGTATAAACTGACAACCTGCTACAGGAAAAGATACCAGTTAGGGGGAGGCGTTGTGCCTCTAGCTGTAGCCACAAGTGGACTTATGCCCTCAGAGGGGGTCCGGGAAGACAAGGGACCAGTAGGCAGTAGGCACAGACTGGGCGTTCTGGATGCAGCCATGAATAAACGTTAATTTTTGTATGCATTGGGAAACCAAAAACTTGTTTGACCCACTTTATGTTAATATTTACTTTATTGCAGCCTGGGACTGAACCTATAATATTACTGAGATATGCCTATAAATACCCTAAGAAAACTAACGCACTGACTTAAAATCATGTCAGGTTTGTAAAATGAAGGCATCATATCCCTGCCTGAGATCCAGTTCTGATGTCACTGTGAGAGGAAGGCAGAAAAGTACTTAGTACCTGTAGCAAGAAGTAATTAAAAGGCAGGGAGTAGAGGATACAGAAAAAGGCAGTTGCAAACACCTCAGATTATATTTTAATGTTTTGTCTTTGGGCTGGCTCTGGAAGAGGAAATGTAGAGAGAAGCATTTTGTTAATAAGTACTACTAATCCAATTTAATGACTACTTCCTGCTAACCCATATTTGTAACAAAAATTGTAGATGCTCAAGAGTATCAGAAAGTTAATCTCATGAGAAAGTGACGTAAACTACATTAACTGTATTAATAGAAGTGGGATGAATAATATAAAACAATAAAACCATGTTTATGGTTCTAATTATAGTACTGTTCTTATACATTATATATGAAACTTCCTGGGAATTTGAGTACAGTTATTATCTAGAATACTCATGTATACAGGCTTATTTACACACACACTTAATCCCCTTCTAAACACCTGGTTCAAGCTCCATCTTGGGTTAGGCCTGTGGTGGATATCACAGGAATAATCTGCCCTAAGTAGATCCGAAAGACCTGCCTATCCACAAAATAACTCTTCCACAAACTTGCCATGGCACCTGAAAATTCCAGCAATAAAGTTATTTCTCCTCAATGAAGTAATCAGAAGCCATTTAGTAGGCATTTTTACTTGGAATAACTTTATGCCAATTTCATCTAGAAATATCTTGACAGTTAATTTGTCACAATGGCTGGCCAGTCCTTGGTAAGGCACTCAGGAAATAAGATATGGGCTGGATACGGTTTATATGAGAGAAAAGAAAGAGGGAAGGAAAGATGCCTACTAAGGAAGAAAAGGCCACATTAGGACTTCCCTTATGGGCCCTGGGAAATTAGTTTTTGTGTGGAGCAGGGGAAGGCATTTCCAGGACATTAATGAACACCAGATTGAGTGATGTGAAATTGATGACAGATTCTACCTTTGCACTTTCACATACAGACCCTCTAACCTGGTTATGCTGACTTTTCTTGGACAGCAGAACCAAACACGTGACAGACAAAAGGTAGAAATCTAATTAAAAGGTGAGAGGACAAAAGATCAATTTAGATAATCTACAGAGAATCAAGTTAGACAGTTTTCATTTTAATTTGTTGACAGAATTAAACAGTACATTATTAAATGTTAGGTTCATGAATTACATATGTTCGTTTGTCCTTAAAATAGTAGCTACACTAATATATCTATTAGATTAAATGTAATGTGGTGTCTAGGATGGGATCCTGGAACAGAAAAAGGTTGTAGTTGAAAAACTAGTGAGATAAGTAAAGTCTGTGGTTTAGTTATCAGTATTGTACCAATGTTAATTTCCTAGTTTTGATAAGTAGTTACGTAAGATGTTAATGGTAAGGCAAGCAGAGAAAAAGGTATATGGGACCTCTTTGGTCTATCTGTAATTTTTCTGTAAATTTAAATTTATTCCAAGATAAAATGCTTATTAAAATTTTTATTAGAATAACTATATATGAGAATTTTCTTGAAATCAAATTGTGAATGATGCCAATTACTCATTTGGGAATATCATGCCTATTTTGCAAAATTCTCTAGAGTCACTGAGTTTAATGGTTTTCCAATATTTTAATATTCTGAGCAACTATGGGAAGTCATTATGGCTTCTCAATGACAGAAGTGGTGATATTTTCTTCCAGTAATGACTTCTGCATTAGGTCTGGGTAATGCCTTGGCTCATTTACCTCATGCTCATATTAGCTGCACATCTTCATTAAGGGGGACAATTTCCAGTTCCATGTTTCTTTCACTAACTGGAAGCCAGAGCTGTAATAAATATCTTAAGCTCTGACCATGTTTTGTTGAATGAAAATATACTTTCTCCTTCGTTTATAGTACATAATGTTCCTTGATATTTTAAGATCTCTTATATCAATTTCTTGTTTATTTTTTACTTGCTATTATTTTCCCATGTGTATATTATGGGAAAGAAAACAAGTTGGGCTTACGTTCACTAATAAGAAGTAAACCTTAGAAAATAGGTTAGGCCCAACACTATTCTGGCACAACAGACTTAGTAAAGATAGTAATCCAAATGACAGCACATATTATCAAGATTAAATTAAGTATCTATGCAGTAACAGCCTAATGTCCTGATTATTCATCACAGGTTAAATGATAATTATAGCTTTATCGACCCGTAGCAAAGAGGGAGGTTTAGTGCAGCAAGAGAGTCAAGACAGAGAAGGGACAGTTTTCACATCTTGTACTTCCAAATAATCACTGCCATAAGTAAAGGGTAAAATGTGAAAGAGATTCTAGCAATTAAGTCTTGGTGGTTAAGAAAGATTTTAATACTAGTAGTGTAAGTGCAGAGCCGCCTAGTACAGCTGTGGAAGGTTTTCACGGAGGCGGAGACGGCGGGTGGGCTGAGATCCAGCCACTCTCTGCTGGTCCTGCCCAGGAGAAACAGCTTCTTTCTACTTTTCACAAAGGCGCTTCAAACGAAGTGAATAAAGACCCTGGTCTACCCGACGCCAAGAAGCTACACTGACTGAGTTTCCTTCTCCACTGAATACAATGAAATTCTTACAGACCTCAGGTCAAGGCATTTCTGTCACAAGTTTTAAATTCACTGTCTCCTGGAAGCTTCTGCTAGAGATTACTCAACTCGTCACGGAACCAACACCTTTTCGGGCATTTCTTTCCGAGTTGAATGTCCGTGTCTTTCACGCGTTTTTTATTGTCTGTAGGCCGGGGGGGAGGGGGGGGGCGGTTCTTCGTTTGTTTTTGTTTTTTCACTCTGCTTCACCAAAAGGTCTAAAGACTCTGGTACCTTTGGTTTCCTCAATTAGCGTTAAAAAACCCTACAAGGCAGCTCAGTCTCCAGGGCCATCCCACTCAAAATGTTACACCCTGAGGTACCCACTCTGCACCTGTTTGCCCTTTACTACATCGTCTCTCAACACTTCTTCAGTATTTTAGTTCTTGCTGTTTTATACCCAAGCAGGGAGGGGACTTTCTGCCAGTCCACGAAGGGCGCTTCGCACAGCGCCTGCGCTGGTCTCCGGGTTGGAGAGCGCAACGTACGGCGCATGCGGCAGTCCCGGCTGGAGCTTGCGGAAGAAAAAGAACGTTGGCGGCCGCCGGTGACGTCAAAATGCTGCGCGGTACTTCAGCGCGTACACCTTCCGCAGGAGTGAAGACTGGCCTGTCGCCGTCATGGTGCATTGCAGTTGCGAGTTGTTCAGAAAGGTCCGTTACTGATCCCCTCAGCGTGATGCCGAAGAGCCTGGACTCTCTAGACCCACTTGACGGCTCTGGTTTTCCTTCGCTTCCCTCCCTGTCTTTGTCTTCTGTGGCCCTCTTTCCCGTCTGATTTTACTATAGTCCTCTCGTCCCCGCCCCTCCAGGAGTCGGGCTTGGCCCATGAGGCGTGAGAAAAGTGTGTCTTCCTGGCGCGGTTAGGACTGTCGTTTGGGGCTCAGGGTTGGAGGTTCTTTATGGGAATTGTGTGCAAGTGAGATGAGGCGCAGTGGAAACGTGCCTTCTGATTAGACAAGCACTATGTAGTAGGGTTGACTTTTTCTTTTGGCTCAAATAGTGTATCCATAGCCTGTTCATAGCGTATGTGTTTTCCTCGAGTGCATTGCTTTTAAGAGCTTTCTAAAGAAGATTTTTCGTCAGAAAACGAAAATACGTAACTGGCTTGACTCCTTGCAAGAAATTTAGGTCAGTTTTTGTGCGGTGCCGGTTTCTGAATCATCTGTGTAAAAATGCACAGTTACTTCAAATTCAGAACCTCTTCAAGAGCCTTACTAGTGAACTTGGCAGCATCATTAAAAACGACGAGAATGAGATATTCAATTTTGGTTTCTAAACCTCTGCACCCGATGCATCTAGAGCAATAAAAAAAAAGTGTCACACATTGAATGGAACTTTAAACAAGAGTTTTCTTTTTTATTGGAGACCGAGGCATGCCGAGTAATATATCTGAATGAAATTATAGTTTGTTCCATCCTCTATTTTTCAGAAAATAGTCAAAAGAAAAGAGATTTATGAAAGATGGTAGTCCTTGGGCATAGGGGGTAAATCTTCAACGAAAGAAGAAACAACTGCAGTGTTTGTGTGTATGTGTGTGGCTAAGTTATTAAAGGCGCTTTTGTAGCCTTACTGCCATGAACAGTCACTTCCAGTCAATGTCTTTTTCGAGGGGAATCAACTCACTTATGTGAGATGCATTTCTGATCTAGTCTTGCAGAATCAAAGTATAAGTTCTTCACGGACAGAAAAATAATCCGGCTAGCCCTCAAGTACATCTTTTACATATTCCTTCCACCCTATGCCCTTACAACAGTCCATTTCATGACTACATTTGCATACTCAAATGAAAACCTATGCTTTGAATCTTTGCTATGTTTCTGTCCACTGCAGTCTCAGATCTAAACTGCATCAGACTCACCAAGGGAGCTTGTGCTAAATATGCTGCTTTGACCTATCCTCATCCCCTCTTCCACAGTATATCAGAATGTTCAATGGTCTTTATGTGTTTTGGAAGAAGTTCCTAGATATTTTCCCAGACTATCGTAAATAACTAAAAACATGAAGATTATGAATTTAAAAAATTACTCTGCAAGTAATTTTGATAGTCTAGGAGGTTAATACATAGGATCTTTATCTGTAAGAAGTTTATGCTTTAATGAGGGAAACAGAAGTAACACTAAATGCAGTATAAGATTTCAAAAAGTGTAATAGAGATAGAATTTATTTCCTAAGAGAACCCAGCAAAGACAGTGTTAAGTGAAAATAAGTCAGAAAATAAGTCATTCAGGTGGGTTTATAATAGAAAAGAACAAATGACATTGTAAGTAGAGGAAGTGCAGAGTTACATGGAGATGTGACAGTATATCATGGACTACAGAGCAGAGAGAGGAAGGAGAAAGGAATGAATGAAAATGAAACTGAAAGGGTAGGTCGACAGCTTTGGTACTGAGAATTTTAGACTTATTTCATAATCAAAACAATAACCACGTGGTTTTTTGAGAAGGGAGAAACATGATTAGAGATCAGATCCATTTTCAGAAAAATAGCTCAGGCAGCAAGATGAAGTATGTTTTAAGAGGGACGGACTAGACACTGAAAGACCAGTTAGGAGCTAATGTAATGGTCAAAGTACTAAAGCAATTGTAGCAGAAACAAGTGATAGATAGTAGGGCTTTGGGAAAAGAGGCAGGTAGAGTCAAAGATTCCCGAATTAAATGAATAGTTAAACTATGTTTTCATTATTTGAGAGAGCATTGGAGGAACACAGTTCACCTGGGGTGAGTTTGGTCTTGTCATGTTAACACGATTGTATTTGAGTTGACAATTATCTTTTCAACTAATATATAAGAACAAGTTGCATATGTGAGGAGTTGCAAATATAAGTTAAATACAGATCTTGCTCTCAGTTGCTTTAGACTATTAAGCTACATTCTGGTAGAGATGTTCAACAGACTGGACATAGAGAGTATCTCAGGTGGTAGTTACTGGTAGAGGCCAGGGTCACCCAAGGGAGAAAATATGTGTTGAAAAATGAACCAGTGTCAGAAACCTTGAGGCAAAAAGTGAAACAACAATTGATAATTGGCAAAAAGGGTCCTAAGAGAATTAATCAAATGGGAAAGGGAGACGAGACAGGAGGCAAACTAAGAAAAAAGTATATAGATTTAACATACAGCCAATACTGATTTTTTTTCAAAGGAATTTTAGTGGCAACAAAGGACTAGAAAGGAGTTCTGAATTGGTAAGCACGTTTGATACTCAAATATTCTCTTTTTCTCTTTTTTTAAGTATGGAAACTTCATTGATAACCTAAGACTCTTCACCAGGGGAGGAAGTGGTGGAATGGGTTACCCTCGTTTAGGAGGAGAAGGTGGAAAAGGTGGTGATGTCTGGGTTGTAGCCCGTAACAGAATGACTTTAAAACAACTTAAAGACAAATGTCCTCAGAAAAGGTTTGTGGCTGGAGAAGGAGCCAACAGTCGGTAAGTATTTATTTACCAAATGACTTTGCTTTTTAGAAAATTTGATTTTAGACTTTGATTTTTTTAATTATTTAAAAAAGAAAGATAAAAATTTAATTGAAGTAAATTATATACTCTATTTGCAATTGAGCAGAAGTCTACAGTATTTGTCTCAACTCTAGTGAAGATAAAAGACAGGTACTAAGGAATGTTTGGGAGCTTATAAACTTCGTATCCTTTTCTTCTCTCAGTGTCTGTTTATATTCTTTTGTACTTCTCTGTAGAAACATAAAATGATCTGAATCCCCGCCTGTTTTCTTTTAAAATTATCTTTGACAATCTTAAGGAAACCTCTCTGAAATCTCAACTGTGCTATCCCACCCCATCACCTCGAGTAGTTTCAGGATCTGTAGGCAGTGCTTAAAATTTAGAGCCTGTTTCGCTGATATGTCCATTGTATGTTTTCCTTTGACTTCTGTTTTGCTTTTCTTCGGATGACAACAAAACACCCTTTATTTTTTGTTTATACTTACTTTCTATGGAACATGTTATGTTGGCCTCAAAATATGAGAAATGTTTTTCATTATAAAGAAAATGAAGAAAAGTCTTACTCAGTTACCTGTATTTTGGAAATGGAATAGCATTTTGCCAGACAATCAAGGCAGGAAAGCATGTGTTGGGAAGTGAACATCATACATAAAGGCACTGGATTAGGAGGGAACAAGCTGTTTGGTGAAATAATAGTTATTTCTTCCATAATCATGGTACACAGGTGGTGGCTTGTTTTAAAATAAAGATACTGTAGTTCAGATCATGAAGAGCCTAATATGCTGCTAAAGAGTTTGAATATTATCTTAGAGTGATGGGGAGCCATTGAAGGATTTTAAACAGGTGAGTGATATTAATAAATTCATGTTTTAGAAAAAAATCACCCTGGGGGTAATTGGATGAAGAATGAATTTGAGGTGATGATCCTGACTAGAGACAGACCAGCTTGGAGAACATTGTGGTATTTCAGAAATGATGATGGTCTGAGTTAAAAGTCCTGTACCTATCTGTCTAGTGTCATCTCCCTCTACATTCTGTGTTTTCTGCATTCCAGCCACACTGGTCTTCTTTTAATGTCTTAAACTGGTATTTGTCTTCCATTACTGGGACTTTGTTCACATTATCTTTCCTGTAATAATGCTTTTTCTTCCATTCACCCATCAGGCTTCTATCAATCCTTTAGATTTAAGTTTAAGTCTTTCCTAATCTCCATGAATAGGTCATAATTCCCATAGCCACCCACCTCTGTAGCCTGCCCTTCATAAGACTTGTCACAGTTACACTTTTCCTGTATTTGATGAATGTCCATGAGAGTACTGTAAGGTCCATGAGAGCAGAGGACAGACCAGTTTATATCATCATTTTATACCAGATATCTAGTACAGTGATTGGCATATAATAGATACACAATTGACATTAGTTCAATGAATGAATTGGATTGACAAAAATGGATGGATTAAAAATATATTAAAGAAATAGAATAAATTAGTGATTGATGGAATATTGAAGAAGAATGGAAAACCAAGGATGACTTCCTGGTTTTGACTTGAGTAGTGGGTAGATGATAGCACTATTCTCGAAGGATTATAGTTGAAAGCTGCAATTGGGATGTAAAAGAAAGAAGTTTGAGGGGTCTGCGGAGATGTCCAGCAGAGCATTTGAAATATAGGTCTGTGGCTGAAGAGTATGGTCTGGTCTAGAGATAAATTTGTTGATCATAAGCATAGACCAGGAAAGGTGGATTACAGAAGAGAAAAGGATTGAGCTTCAAATTTTGTTACTTACAAATATTTAAGGGAAGGGAACAGAAGGTGTGGTCCAAAATATAGAGCCAGGGGAGACTTAGTGTCATGGAGGTTAGAGGAGGAAGAATTGGAAAGAGTAGGAGGTAACAGTCTCACTTATCTTTCAAAGTTCAAATGAATTAAGCCAAGAAGTCAAATAAACTTAGTGAATTCCAGAATTTGAATGAATTATTGTACAGTTTTATGAATAACATCTTCCTATGTGTTCATTTGGGTCCTACAAGAATGGGATTAGATGAACAAGAGATTTATTGGGGCAAAAACACCTGTAAAGGCAAATGGGGAGGGAGCTGAGGCAGATAGGGAAAGCTGTCTTGACGGCTGTGCATGTCTAAGCTTTATGAAGGAGAGAGGGAAGGGGAAAGGTGTAGGCTGTTGTGTGCATCTAAGAAAGTTCAGGCTGATGGGGACTCTGTAAGCAAATGTTGCCCTTCACAGAAATCCTTGTCTCCTAAAAAGGGGCCTGCCTGAGTAACCCTGCTGTACCCAGTCACTGGCTGGAAGCAGCGTGTGGAAAGCATCACCTCCTCAAGATTTCAGAGCTCAGCAGCTGAGGTCAAGCTTAGTTATGAATAAAACATAGAATAGGAAACATTGCATGTATCACACACATAGTAAGTATTATTTTATAAAACTTTAAATTTGTATATATACCTATGAGAATGTACTAGGTCCAGATGTATTATTTCTTAGTGAGTTGCTATTGAAAATTGCTCTGAAGAAATCAATACCTTCAACATGTAAATTTCTTGAAAGTACTCAGGATCTGTATAAAGTGTCTCTGTTTCCTCATCTGTAAAATAGGGATAATAATAGTACCTATTTCACAGGATTGTCATGAGTCTTTAAAGCTTTTAGCAGTGCCTGGTACATAGTATAAGTGAATAAGTAGTATATGATTATACAATAGCCTTAATAATGTGATTATCACTGTTTAATTATATAGTCTAATCTCTTTTTTGTTTGTATATTTTTCTCTATATAAAAGTAATTTTTATCTCTGTATAAAAGTTGTATCTCTCTCTATATAAAAGTAATTCAAGTTCATTGTAAAAATATTAGATAAAATAAAAAGATTTGGAGAAAAAGCCAATTACTTGTAATTCTTCTACCCTGAGATAACCACTATTAATCTTTTCTTGACTTTTCTTTCTAAGACTTTTCTGTGTGTTTAAGTAAATGTAATTATGTGGATGTATACAAAATTTGGGGGTACAAAGTGAGAGCACAGAATTTTGCAAACTTCTCTTTTCATTTTACATTTCTTTCAATGCCAGAAAGTTGTTCAGAATGGCGGCACAGTATTATACTATTGTTCATAACATGACTTTTTTTGTCATTAATCTATTTAGGTACTTACTGATTTTTTTTTACTGTTAAAGTCACAATGCAGTATATACATCTTTGTATAGTAGTTTACATGGCTGTTAAGGTGTTTTTTTTTTTAGGATGAATTTCCAGAAGTGAAATTACTAGTTAGAAGTTTGTATCAATTTATTCGCTCATGAGCAGTTTGAGAGTAGCCAGATGAGCTTCCTATAATCAGAGTACTCTCACATGAGGTTAGTTTTTTAAAAGCTTTGTGAACCAATGGCTTTTCCGTTTTTTTTTCTAGCTTATTTTTGTTGTAGCAATGATTTCTTCATTTCAAATGTACAGTATCTTAGTTCCTTATGGATTAAAACAACTTTTGGTGGTTAGCTTGGTAACTTAAATCATTACTCAACATTATTTTTATTGGAATATGATAGTCTAAGCATAGTTTAAATTAAAATAGTCTAAAATATTTTACTTTATTTAAATTTTATTTATTTAGATAATTGAGAATAATTTTATTTTCCGTTATTATTTGACCATATAACATCTGCATTAGGAAAAAGAGTCAGTTGCTAGTTTTCTTTGTAAACCACTATATTTTCTTGAAGCATAAACTATTTAACTTAGTGGGTTTCCTTATTTTAATCTGTAGAGTTAGTGCACTGAAAGGCTCCAAAGGAAAAGACTGTGAAATTCCTGTACCTGTGGGTATTTCAATAACTGATGAAAATGGTAAAATTATAGGTAAGTGTACTATAGCTCTAAGGTTGTGAAAAATGTGCACATTTTCCAAAATTGAGAGCTGAGCAGAATAGCTCCTTATGACTCTCAGAACTTTTTTTAACATTAACTAATACAGCTGCTAATTTATAAAAAGCTTTTTAAAACTTTATATAAAAGTTCAAAATTAACTGCTAGATTTAAGATTATTTTAAAGATATTTACTTGGTTTTAAAACATATAATTAGTCTCCTCAAATGCTTACAAAGGATTTTTCAGGATCATACCTTTAATAGAAACTTAATCCTATTGTTTAGCCCTTTAGATTTTTAAGTTGGAATTTCTGGCATCTATTTCTAAAAGAAAAATGTCATTAGTGGTTAGCTCCACTTAATCTTTGTTCTAAGTATCTTTCTATCTCTTTTTAAGGAGAACTCAATAAAGAGCAAGACAGGATTTTGGTAGCCAAAGGAGGTCTTGGAGGTAAACTGCTGACAAATTTCTTACCACTGAAAGGCCAGAAGCGAATCATTCACCTTGATCTAAAACTTATAGCTGATGTAGGACTAGTAGGGTAAGTATCACTCATTTTTTGTTTTTACAGTTTCAGAGAGATAGGTTGGAAATAGCCAGCATTTTTTTATGGAATACATTTGTGGAATTTGTGCATTGTCTATATACTTTGAGAAAATGTTGCTAAAAATAGTTATTTTCTTACTGCCAACACAGAGTGTCATAATTATTATTCATTTGTTAAAGAAAAAAGATGAAGATCATAGCAACTGAGTAGGCTACTGGGAATGTTGAGAATGACTAAAGGGAGAAAAATCCATCGAATGTAGTAGTATAAGAAAGTAAAAGAATGTTACCAGATACTAAGGAATAAAACTAAAAATCTAAACAAACCATATTTTTAATAGTGCATGGCAGGAAATGAAAACGGGAAAAATATTTGAAGTCTTAACAGAGGTACTGAGGTATTAATCAGATGGCTAACAGCCAATACAGACAATCTCAATGATCACACTTACACACTATTGAACATTCAAGTTGTATTTTGCTATGACTGTTTCCCTGTCCTTCATGGTCTGCTCAATATCTGTCTATTCTCAGTACTGCAAACCTTACAATGTCCTCTTCTACCAGCCTCCATTCTTTCATCAACACAATGCTGTTCAGCTGTAAGATTTGCAGCTCTGGCCTGACTGGAGGGAGATGGGTAGCAAGATAGAGAGTAGAGAAAGGAAGGAAAACTTCAACTTTGCATTTCTCCCCCTGGCTTCACTTACAGCATTACATAGTAGTCAGAGATGGAAGGCCTCAGGAAAAGATAGAGAAAACTGCCAGTTCCGTCACTTGCTTTGTGTAGTTTCTTTCTAAGCTCTTTTCCTCTTCCTCTCCAGCCATCTCACTGCTTATTTACCAGACTCTTCAGTCTGAATCCCTCACCTCTCAACCATGCCTGTCTTATCAGTGGGTCTTACCAGCAATGGTTTAGAGTTCACAGAGGCCCCATTTCTGCTGATGTAACAGGGAAAGGTGGGATCCTGGTATTCAAGCTTGCTATTTGCATTCCGTTATAACCATAGTTATAAGGGTTATAAAGCATAAGTTCTGTAATACTCTATAATACTCTATATTCTTTAGGAACATTATGGGTTCAGTAGCGTTTTGTGGACGAGACTGAGAATCTAGCTATTCACAATCTCATTTGGTAAAAAATGTGTTTCAAGTTCCATAGAGACACCTTTACAGAATGAGAAGAGCCTAGCAAGGTTGAGTAGTAAAGGCTAGGTGAGGATGTGGGACTCAAGTGAGACTATTTAGATTAGAATCTCAAATCTTCTGGAGTCTGCCTAGATGATCTTATACAGTCTAAGCCATGTCTTCCTTATTTTTAATAGCAGGTAGAGATAGTTCTTACCTTAAAATGTTGTTGGTGAGTAAGATAATTTGCAGCACAGCACATGCCTTGGATTTATGAGTGCTTCATAAATGAATGGTAGCTGCTGTCCTCATCATCCTTATAGTGCCAACTTACTGGAGACTACATAGACTAAAATACCAAGCTTTTCAGAAGTGGATTTGAGATTACAGTCAATAATTAAAGCATCAAGGTTCTAAAGCACAATGCTTAATGAATGTATTCTAGTGCTAATTTAAAGCAACTATTCTTAAAATACTACTACTGTAAATACGAGAATAAGCAGATACCCATTTAGCTGGTTCCAGGAATGAACTGAACCTTGGAAGAAAGGTGTCATATAACTAATACAGCTGTTGTCAAGGCTGATCTTTGCATAGGTTGGATTTTAGCCTCTGAAATTTTCATTAGGTATTTTTCAAGAAAAATCTCAAGTTCTTCAGCCATTAGCATCCTTTTTCTTCTCCTACTTTGATCTCTTTAGAAAAAGTAGTTGCATTTTTCTGGGCTTAATCACTACTATGGAAATACAAGGATATTGGAAAGAAATAAACAAATCTAACTAGTGATAATCATGGATAAAAATGATTGTAACTTCTTGGGGGAAATTTAGCAGTAAAATCAAAGCCTTTAAAGCAACAATATATTTTAATCCCGTATTTCCTCATCTAGAAATTTATCTCAAGAAAGAGATTAAAGGTGTGTGGAAAGGTCCAAGGAGAGTTACTGCAGTGTTTGAAGTTTTTAGAAAAAAGTTAGACAAATAACGCATTTGCAGAAAGAAAAAAATAGTTGTCTATTAATCCCATTACACAGAGGTGACTGTTAACATTGGCGCATGTCTGGTGCATGTCTTTCTAGCTGTATGTATATTTTTTGCAATGTTATTTATAATAGTAAAATATTGGGACCAACCTAAATGTCTAACAATAGGAAATCAGTTAAATAAATTAAAGTGTACCCTAGAAAGGCGGTTACCTTAATAACATTCAGTTTGAAGTAGGGTAACCAACTATGAAGTAGTTTTTCAGGAAAAAAAAAAATCAAAACTGAATTTGATGGAAAGCATTATATCTAACTACCAACTTACAGAAATCCAGGGCAAAGGACCATGTTAAAAGACATCATGGGGGTGTCAGCAAAAAAAGTACAGATTATGGGAAATAAATAGTACAGAACAAATAACCAGTTTCCTCAAAAATGAAATCCCAAAGGGAAAACAAGATGGAGGGAGAGCCTTTATCAAAAGAAATTTAAGAGACCCATAAACCATTGGTGATACATGGACCTTATTTGGGTTCCTATTCAAACAAACCAACTTTCAAAAAAAGGTATTGGGAATTCATTAATATTTGTTGAAGGCAGGTGATGGGTAATGGGATTCATTACTCCTTTCTACTTCTATGTCTATATAAAGTGTTTTGTTTCTTTAAAATCCACAAAACAGTATAAGTAATATTTTGTCAGTGTTTGGCTAAAGATAGTAGATTGCAGGCATTTTTATTAGTTTCTTTCTGTTTTTCTATGATTTATAAGTTGTTGGGTTTTATTTAACATGAATTATTTACTCTCAATACTGAAACATCTTCAGTGTCCAGCAATAATTTGTCTTTACCTTGTCATAACTATATTTTCTTCCTCAAGTCTTTCAGGACTATTTTATATTTATATTCCACTTTTAATCCCCAAAATTACCAAGAAGGCTACTTCATGAAATGTTAGGAATTCAAAGATAAGCAAATATTAATGTTACTAATATTTGTTATATTACTTAATTTTCTTATTTCAGATTCCCTAATGCTGGAAAGTCCTCTTTGTTAAGTCAGGTTTCTCATGCAAAACCTACAATTGCAGATTATGCATGTAAGTATAATTTATTGTATACTTTAATGCATGGAGGTAAATTTTTAAAAACTAATCTTTGAGTATGAATAAAATAACTCAGAGGTTAGCCTTAGTTTGAAAACTCTTGGCAATTAGAATACATGCATTTCCCATTATCCTTTAAAGGAAACCTTTATAGTCCTCAAGAAAGTTCCAAGTACTTGTTAGATACTTGCTTTGTTGCATTTATTTCTCTGTTGCATAATCATTTATTTGGTTTAGCTTTGATTTTATGAGTATCTACCCTTTTTCAAGTATTGTGGTAAATATTAGGAAGTCAGAAATGAATTCTTTAATGTAGCAAGTATTTATCTGGGAACTGCAGTAGGTTCTGGGGTTACAAAGACTTAAGTAAGCAGAAATGGATACTGTTCTGAATTTTACTGAGCTTACAGACTAGTGGGAGAAAGCACTTATATCACTAATAGAGATGAAGGAATATAATATGATTCTGTGAAAGTGAGGGGACTCCTTTAGACTGGGAAAGTGTGATACTGGGGCCAAGGCATGAAGAATAAATATAAGTTAATCAGTGACACACAGTGGAGGTGAAACATCTTTCAGAGGAAAGAGCATTACATAAAGGCTTTCTGGTGGTAGGGACTATTTGTGTATCTAGAGTACGTGTGGTTAGGGAAAGAGGGAATTGAGGTGAAGGCTGGAGATGTAAGTAGAGACCACATATAGACCATGTAGGCTGTACTTGATCCTTATATCTTAACAACAGTTGATAGCCTTTTAAGTAAGGGATAAAAATGATTAAATTTGCTTTTCAAAAAGATCTGTGTATGTACAATATAGAAAATGGATTGGTGTAGGACACAAATGGATCAGAAAAAGGCTGTTGCAGTAGTAGCTCGATGAGATATAAGGGAAGCTTAGATTAACAGTATTTGAACATTTTAGGATTTCTGCCATCACTAAACAAGAAAAATAGGAATGATGTTAACTTGGAAAATAAAATTCAGCCATCTTAAAATAGATTTTGATGAAATAGAGTTAATTTTGGATTAACTGCTATACATTACATGGTCAGTATTTTTTTCTTAAAATAATACAGGGGAACGCTTGAGAAGGAAAGAAGAAGAAAAGTAAAAAGTCATAGGAAGAAGGCTAATGCAGGATTGCTGAGGCTTGAGGATAACTGAGTGAGAAAGGACTAGGCAAATTTCAGTCACAGAACCAGTGATAGAAACCTGAATTCTGCCCCCAACCACTGCAAACCCCAGCACCTTCACCATGTTACTTAAAATGCAATAGAAGAACTCTGAGGCCTACTGATAGATTTGAGCTATGCCTCTGCAGATTATAAAAATCTATTTGTCCTTTTCCCAGGTATGTTATTAACAGAAAAATTAATTGTACCTTCTATTTCAACAAATGACAACATAATCTGATTTAAATTGTTCACAGAAAGTAAATATTGTTTATTTTATACATAACTCTAAGACAGTTTTGAGACTCCAGCCTTTATTTTATCCTTAGTTGTTTTTCTTTCAGTTACAACATTACAGCCTGAACTTGGGACGATTATGTATAATGACTTCAAACAGGTGGGTATTTTTCAAGTAAGACACTTGGTTAGCAGTGAAAGTACTTATGGTGGTACTTGGACTTTAAAACATTTTACTGTTTTTCTCGTGTTTAGAGGAAAAATAAGCAACAAGACACTTTTTTTGTGATAAGTGAAACCATAAATTCTGCTGAAACACAAGCATACTAAAATGCTGAATAAGCACATACCATCTTCCCACTTCCGGGAAGATGGCAGCGTAAGCAGGGCAGCAGAAATCTCCTCTCAAAACCAAATATATTTATGAAAATACAGCAAATACAACTATTCCTAAAAGAGAGACCAGAAGATACAGGACGACACCAGCCTGAGTTACACTTGAGAGGACTCAGCACCCCACGAGGCGGGTAAGATATGGAGCCACGAACTGTTGGGACCCAAGCACTCCCCGACCCCAGCACACCAGCGGGAGGAGAGGATTCAGAGCGGGGAGGGAGTGGAAGCACAGGCCCGCTGAATAACCAGTCCTGGTGATCTGTGCCGGGAGCACTGACACGCTTTGCACAGTGTATTGGAGATTGGAGAGACAGAGGTACAGATTCCGAGATGGCAGGTCCACCCAGCCGGTTCCCTGGGACAAAAGAAAAGCACATGCTTTTCTAGGGTTCTTAAAGAGACGGGCCCAATGGAGGAGCAGGATCGTCCCAGCACACTCAGCCAAGCAGGCTGGGAGTCCTGAGGAATTTTGATCCCCTTGGACGGTGGCTGGGAAAACCAGTCGCACAAACACTTCCCACAGAAATCAGCCACCTCCCATTCGTTCCCTCCCTGGCCAGAGTCACAAAGGGCACAGCGGAGCGGCATGGTGGCAGAATAGTGGTGCAGCAGCGCCACCTACAGGATCCGAACAGAAACTACACCTGGCAGGTGTTTTTCTTTTTCTCTATTTTCCCTATCTTCTTTTTTTCTTTTTCTGACCACTTCTATCGCCATGAAAAGACAGAGAAATATGGTACAAACAAAACCCCAGACCAGACTACCCCAGAGAGGGAGTCTGAAGGGATGGACCTGCAAAATCTTCCTGAAAAAGAATTGAATTCAGAATAAAAGTCATAACCATACTGATGGATCTACAGAGAAATATGCAAGAGCTAAGGGAGGAAGTGAGGCAAGTGAGGAAAGACAATGCAGAGATGAGACAAGCGATCAAAGGGCTTAGCAGCAGACTGGATGAGATGCAAGAGACTGTTAATGCAATAGAAATCAGAGAACAAGAATACAGAGAAGCTGAGGCAGAGAGAGATAAAAGGATCTCTAGGAATGAAAGAATTTTAAGAGACCTGTATGCCCAATCCAAGTAGAACAATATTCGCATTATAGGAGTACCAGAGGAAGAAGAGAGAGAAAAAGGGATAGAAAGTGTCTTTGAAGAAACAATTGCTGAAAACTTCCCCAAGCTGGGGAAGGAAATAGTCTCTCAGACCATGGAAGCCCAGACATCTCCCAACACAAGGGACCCAAGGAAGAAAACACCAAGACACATAATAATTAAAATGGCAAAGATCAATAACAAGGATAGAGTATTAAAGGCAGCTAAAGAGAGAAGAAATATCACCTACAAAGGAAAATTCATCAGACTATCATCAGACTTCTCACCAGAAACCTTACAGGCCAGAAGAGAATGGCATGATATATTTAACGTAATGAAACAGAAGGGCCTTGACCCAAGAATATTGTATCCAGCACAATTATCATTTAAATTCGAGGGAAAGATTAAACAATTTCCAGACAAGCGAAAACTGAGGGAATTTGCCTCCCATAAACCACCTGTTCGGAATATCTTAAAGGGACTGCTCTAGATGGAAGCACTCCTAAGGCTAAAAAAATGTCACCAGAGAAAATATAATCATAGCAAAGAAAGCAGACCATCCAAATACTAACTAAAGGCAAAGAATAAAACACCTAGTGTATAAAGAATGGAGGAGGAAGAATAAGAAGGGAGAGAAATAAAGAATCATCAGACTGTTTACAATAACTTGAGAAGGAAGTTAAGTTAGACTGTTACATAGGAGAGAAGCTACCCTTGAACCTTTGGTAACCACGAATCTAGAGCCAGCAATAGCAATAAGCACATATCTATCGATAATCATCCTAAATGTAAGTGGACTGAATGCACCAATCAAAAGACACAGAATTACTGAATGGATAAAAAAGCAAGACCCATCTATATACTGCTTATAAGAGACTCACTTCAAACCCAAAGATATACACAGACTAAAGGTGAAGGGATGGAAAAAGATATTTAATGCAAACAACAAGGAGAAAAAAGCAGGTGTTGCAGTACTTGTATCAGACAAAATAGACTTCAAAACAAAGAAAGTAGCAAGAGGTAAAGAAGGACATTACATAACGATAAAGGGATCAGTCCAACAAGAGGATATAACCATTTTAAATATATATGCACCCAACATAGGAGCACTGGCATATGTGAAACAAATACTAACAGATTTAAAGGAGGAAATAGAAAACAATGCATTCATTTTAGGAGACTTCAACACACCACTCACTCCAGAGGACAGATCAACCAGACAGAAAATAAGTAAAGACACAGAGGCACTGAACAACACACTACTAGAACAGATGGACCTAACAGACATCTACAGAACTCTACACCCAAAAGCAACAGGATACACATTCTTCTCAAGTGCACATGGAACATTTTCCAGAATAGACCACATACTAGGCCACAAAAAGAACCTCAGTAAATTTAAAAATATTGAAATCCTACCAACCAACTTCTCAGATCACAAAGGTATAAAACCAGAATTAAATTTTAGAAAGAAATCAAAAAGGCTCACAAATACATGGAGACTTAACAACATTCTCCTAATTAATCAATGGGTTAACGACCAAATCAAAACAGAAATCAAAGAATATATGGAGACTACTGACAAAAGCAACAAAAAGCCACAACTTCTGTGGGACGCAGAAAAGGCAGTTTTAAGAGGAAAGTATATTGCAATCCAGGCCTATTTAAAGAAAGAAGAACAATCCCAAATGAATAGTCTAAAAACCAAATTATCGAAATAGGAAAAAGAAGATCAAATGAGGCCCAAACTCACCAAATGGAGGGACATCAGAGAACAAATAAATAAAATTGAGAAGAATAAAACAATAGAAAAAATCAATGAAACCAAGACCTGGTTCTTTGAAAAAATAAACAAAATAGATAAACCCCTAACCAGACTCATTAAGAGAAAAAGAGAATCTACACACATAAACACAATCAGAAATGAGAAAGGAAAAATGACGACAGACCCCACAGAAATACAAGGAATTATAAGAGAATATTATGAGAATCTATATGCTAACAAGCTGGAAAACATAGAAGAAATGGACAACTTCTCAGAAAAATACAACCTTCCAAGACTGACCAAGCAAGAAACAGAAAAACTAAACAAACCAATCACCAGCAACGAAATTGAACCGGTATGCAAAAAACTACCCAATAACAAAACCCCCGGACCTGATGGATTCACCCCTGAATTCTACCAGACATATAGAGAAGAAATAAAACCCATTCTCCTTAAAGTGTTCCAAAAAATAGAAGAGGAGGGAATACTTCCAAACTCATTCTATGAAGCCAGCATCACTCTAATACCAAAACCGGGCAAAGACCTCACCAAAAAAGAAAATTACAGACCAATATCCCTGATGAACGTAGATGTAAAAATACTCAACAAAATATTAGCAATCCGAATTCAAAAATACATCAAGAGGATTGTACAGCATGATCAAGTGGGATTCATCCCAGGGATGCAAGGATGATACAACATTCGAAAATCCATCATCGTCATCACATCAACAAAACGAAGAACAAAAACCACATGATCATCTCCATAGATGCTGAAAAAGCATTTGACAAAATTCAGCATCCATTCATGATTAAAACTCTCAACAAAATGAGTATAGAGGGCAAGTACCTCAACATCATAAAGGCCATATATGACAAACCCACAGGTAACATCATACTGAACGGCGAGAAGCTGAAAGCTTTTCATCTAAAATCGGGAACAAGACAGGGATGCCCACTCTCTCCACAGTTATTCAACATACTACTGGAGGTCCTACAATGGCAATCAGACAAAACAAAGAAATACAAGGCATCCAGATTGGTTAAGAAGAAGTCACATTTTCACTATTTGCAGATGACATGATATTGTACATAAAAAACCCTAAAGACTCCAATCCAAAACTACTAGAAGTAATATCTGAATTCAGCAAAGTTGCAGGATACAAAATTAACACGCAGAAATCTGTTCTTTTCCTATACACTAACGAAGAACTAACAGACAAATCAGGAAAACAATTGCATTCACAATTGCATCAAAAAGAATAAAATACCTAGGAATAAACCTAATGTAGGAAGTGAAAGACCTATACCCTGAAAACTACAAGACACTCCTAAAAGAAATTAAAGAGGACACTACCAAATAGAAATTCATCCCATGGTCTTGACTAGGAAGAATAAATATTGTGAAAATGGCTATAGTACCTAAAGCAATCTACAGATTCAACGCAATCCCCATCAAAATACCAACAGGCTTCTTCAATGAACTGGAACAAATAATTCTAAAATTCATATGGAACCTCAAAAGACCCTGAATAGCCAAAGCAATCGTAAGAAAGAAGAATAAAACGGGGGATTACGCTCCCTCACTTCAAACTCTACTACAAAGCCACAGTAATCAAGACAATTTGGTATTGGCACAAAAACAGACCCACAGACCAATGGAACAGAATGGAAAATCCAAACATTAACCCAAACATATACAGTCAATTAATATTTGGTAAAGGAGCCTTAGATATACAATGAGGAGATGACAGCCTCTTCAGCAGCTGGTGTTGGCAAACTGGACAGCTACATGTAAGAGAATGAAACTGGACTACTGTCAAACCCCATACACAAAAGTAAACTCAAAATGAATCAAAGACCTGAATGTAAGTCATGAAACCATAAAACTCTTAGAAAAAAAAATAGGCAAAAATCTCTTGGACATAAACATGAGCAAATTTTTCATGAACATATCCCCCCAGTCAAGGGGAACAAAAGCAAAAATGAACAAGTGGGACTGTATCAAGCTGAAAAGCTTCTGTACAGCAAAGGACACCATCAGTAGAACAAAAAGATATCCTACAGTATAGGAGAATATATTTATAAATGACGTATCGTTAAGGGGTTGACATCCAAAATATATAAAGAACTCATGCACCTCAACCAACAAAAAGCAACTAATCCAGTTAAGAAATGGGCAGAGGACATGAATAGACACTTATACAAAGAAGAAATTCAGATGGCTAACAGGCACATGAAAAGATGCTCCACATCGCTAATCATCAGAGAAATGCAAATTAAAACCACAATAAGATATGACCTCACACCAGTGAGGATGGCCAATATCCAAAACAGAAACAACAACAAATGTTGGCGAGGATGTGGAGAAAAGGGAACCCTCCTACACTGCTGGTGGAAATGCAAATTAGTTCAACCATTGTGGAAAGCAGTATGGAGGTTCCTCAAAACACTCAAAATAGAAATACCATTTGACCCAGGAATCCCACTCCTAGGAATTTACCCTAAGAATGCAGCAGCCTGGTTTGAAAAAGACATATGCATCGCTATGTTTATCGCAGCACTATTTACAATAGCCAAGAAATGGAAGCAACCTAAGTGTCCAGCAGTGGATGAATGGATAAAGAAGAAGTGGTACATATACACAATGGAATATCATTCAGCCATAAGAAGAAAACAAATCCTACCACTTGCAACAACATGGATGGAGCTAGAGGGTATTATGCTCAGTGAAATAAGCCAACCGGAAAAAGACAAATATCAAATGATCTCACTTATATGTAGAGTATAAGAACAAAGAAACTGAAAGAACAAAACAGCAGCAAACTTACAGAACCCAAGAACGGACTAATAGTTACCAAAGGGAAAGGAACTGAGGAGGATGGGTGGGAAGGGAGGGACAAGGGGGAAAAAGGGGCAGTACGTAATGTTGGGGGGGCCCCAGGAGGGCTGTACAAGTCAGAGAAGACACCTAATAATTCTATAGCATCTCACTACGCTGATGGGCAGTGACTGTAATGGGGTTGGTGGGGGCGACCTGATGAAAGAGGTCGTTTAATGACCGCAATATTGCACATGTAATTGTAGAATAATGATACAAAAAATAAATAATAAAAAATATATATATATATACCATCTTGTCCTTCCAAAGATTGTATCTAGTTTGTCATTACAATATTGTATTTATTTAATGTCCATTTATTCTCATTGTAAGTCCATATTTTTACTGCCATATTTGATTATTGATTTTTGTTTCCTAAACACTTTTTTTAATATAATTTATTTTATTATCATTAATTTACAATTACATGTGCAATATTACGATTATTAAACTACCCCTTCATCAGGTCCCCCCCACCAACCCCATTACAGTCACTGTCCATCAGCGTAGTGAGATGCTATAGAATCACTACTTGTCTTCTCTGAGTTGTACTGCCCTCCCCGTGCCCCCCCAACATTACATCTGCTAATCGTAATGCCCCTTTTTCCCTCTTATCCCTCCCTTCCCGCCCATTTTCCCCAGTCCCTTTCCCTTTGGTAACTATTAGTCCGTTCTTGGGTTCTGTGAGTCTGCTGCTGTTTTGTTCCTCCAGTTTTTTTCTTTGTTCTTATACTCCACATATGAGTGAAATCATTTGATACTTGTCTTTTTCGGCTTGGCTTATTTCACTGAGCATAATACCCTCTAGCTCCATCCATGTTGTTGCAAATGGTAGGATTTGTTTTCTTCTTATGGCTGAATAATATTCCATTGTGTATATGTACCACTCTTCTTTATCCATTCATCTACTGATGGACACTTAGGTTGCTTCCATTTCTTGGCTATTGTAAATAGTGCTGCAATAAACATAGGGGTGCATCTGTCTTTTTCAAATTGGGCTGCTGCATTCTTAGGGTAAATTCCTAGGAGTGGAATTCCTGGGTCAAATGGTATTTCTATTTTGAGTTTTTTGAGGAACCTCCATACTGCTTTCCACAATGGTTGAACTAATTTGCAGTCCCACCAGCAGTGTAGGAGGGTTCCCTTTTCTCCACATCCTCGCCAACATTTGTTGTTGTTTGTGTTTTGGATGTTGGCCATCCTCACTGGTGTGAGGTGATATCTCATTGTGGTTTTAATCTGCATTTCTCTGATGATTAGCGATGTGGAGCATCTTTTCATGTGCCTGTTGGCCATCTGAATTTCTTCTTTGGAGAAGTGTCTATTCATGTCCTCTGCCCATTTCTTAATTGGATTATTTGCTTTCTGTTTGTTAAGGTGCATGAGTTCTTTATATATTTTGGATGTCAACCCTTTATCAGATACGTTTTTTATGAATATATTCTCCCATACTGTAGGATGTCTTTTTGTTCTACTGATGGTGTCCTTTGCTGTCCAGAAGCTTTTCAGCTTTATATAGTCCCACTTGTTCATTTTTGCTTTTGTTTCCCTTGCCCGGGGAGATATGTTCATGAAGAAGTTGCTCATGTTTATGTCCAAGAGATTTTTGCGTATGTTTTTTTCTAAGAGTTTTATGGTTTCATGACTTACATTCAGGTCTTTGATCCACCTTGAGTTTACCTTTGTGTATGGGGCTAGACAGTAGTCCAGTTTCATTCTCTTACATGTAGCTGTCCAGTTTTTCCAACATCAGCTGCTGAAGAGGCTGTCATCTCCCCATTGTATATCCAAGGCACTTTTATCAAATATTAATTGACTGTATATGTTTGGGTTAATGTTTGGATTTTCTATTCTGTTCCACTGGTCTGTGGGTCTGTTTTTGTGCCAATACCAAATTGTCTTGATTACTGTGGCTTTGTAGTAGAGCTTGAAGTCAGGGAGTAATTCCCCCTGTTTTATTCCTCCTTCTCAGGATTGATTTGGCTATTCGGGGTCTTTTGTGGTTCCATATGAATTTTAGAATTATTTGTTCCAGTTCATTGAAGAAAGCTGTTGGTAGTTTGATAGGGATTGCATTGAATCTCTAGATTGCTTTACGTAGTATAGCCATTTTGACAATATTTATTCTTCCTAGCCAAGAGCATGGGATGCATTTCCATTTCTTAGTGTCCTCTTTAATTTCTCTTAGGAGTGTCTTGTAGTTTTCAGAGTACAGGTCTTTCACTTCCTTCGTTAGGTTTATTCCTAGGTATTTTATTCTTTTTGATGCAATTGTGAATGGAATTGTTTTTCTGATTTCTCTTTCTGTTAGTTCATTATTAGTGTATAGGAAAGCAACAGATTTCTGTGTGTTAATTTTGTATCCTGCAACTTTGCTGAATTCAGATATTAGTTCTTGTAGTTTTGGAATGGAATCTTTAGGGTTTTTTTATGTACAGTATCATGTCATCTGCAAATAGTGAAAATTTGACTTCTTTACCAATCTGGATGCCTTGTATGTCTTTGTTTTGTCTGATTGCCAAAGCTAGGACCTCCAGTAGTATGTTGAATAACAGTGGAGAGAGTGGGCATCCCTGTCTTGTTCCTGATCTTAGATGAAAAGCTTTCAGCGTCTCGCCGTTAAGTATGATGTTAGCTGTGGGTTTGTCATATATAGCCTTTATGATGATGAGGTACTTGCCGTCTGTACCCATTTTGTTGAGAGTTTTAATCAGGAATGGATGCTGAATTTTGTCAAATGCTTTTTCAGCATCTATGGAGATGATCATGTGGTTTTTGTTCTTCTTTTTGTTGATGTGGTGGATGATGTTGATGGATTTTCGAATGTTGTACCATCCTTGCATCCCTGGGATGAATCCCACTTGATCATGGTGTATGATCCTCTTGATGTATTTTTGAATTCGGTTTGCTAATATTTTGTTGAGTATTTTTGCATCTACGTTCATCAGGGATATTGGTCTGTCATTTTCTTTTTTGGTGACGTCTTTTCCGGGTTTTGGTATTAGAGTGATGCTGGCTTCATAGAATGAGTTTGGACGTATTCCCTTCTCTTCTATTTTTTGGAAAACTTTAAGGAGAATCGGTGTTATTTCTTCTCTATATGTCTGGTAGAATTCAGGGGTGAATCCATCAGGCCCGGGGGTTTTGTTCTTGGGTAGTTTTTTGATTACCAATTCGATTTCTTCGCTGGTGATTGGTCTGTTTAGTTTTTCTGTTTCTTGCTTGGTCAGTCTTGGAAGGTTGTATTTTTCTAAGAAGTTGTCCATTTCTTCTATGTTTTCCAGCTTGTTAGCATATAGATTCTCATAATATTCTCTTATGATTCTTTGTATTTCTGTGGGGTCCGTCGTGATTTTTCCTTTCTCATTTCTGATTGTGTTTATGTGTGTAGATTCTCTTTTTCTCTTAATGAGTCTGGCTAGGGGTTTATCTATTTTGTTTATTTTTTCAAAGAACCAGCTCTTGGTTTTATTGATTTTTTCTATTGTTTTATTCTTCTCAATTTTATTTATTTCTTCTCTACTCTTTATTATGTCCTTCCTTCTGGTGACTGTGGGCCTCATTTGTTCTTCTTTTTCCAATTTCAGTAATTGTGTCTTTAGACTATTCATTTGGGAATGTTCTTCTTTCTTTAAATAGGCCTGGATTGCAATATACTTTCCTCTTAGAACTGCCTTTGCTGTGTCCCACAGAAGTTGTGGCTTTGTGTTGTTGTTCTCATTAGTCTCCATATATTCTTTGATTTCTGTTTTGATTTGGTCGTTAACCCATTGATTAATTAAGAGAGTGTTGTTAAGTCTCCATGTATTTGTGAGCCTTTTTGATTTCTTTCTAAAATTTTTTTCTAGTTTTATATCTTGGTGATCTGAGAAGTTGGTTGGTAGGATTTCAATATTTTTGAAATTACTGAGGTTCTTTTTGTGGCCTAGTATGTGGTCTATTCTGGAAAATGTTCCATGTGCACTTGAGAAGAATGTGTATCCTGTTGCTTTTGGGTGTAGAGTTCTGTAGATGTCTGTTAGGTCCATCTGTTGTAGTGTGTTGTTCAGTGCCTCTGTGTCTTTACTTATTTTCTGTCTGGTTGATCTGTCCTCTGGAGTGAGTGGTGTGTTAAAGTCTCCTAAGATGAATGCATTGTTTTCTATTTCCTCCTTTAATTCTGTTAGTATTTGTCTCACATATGCTGTCGCTCCTGTGTTGGGTGCATATATATTTATAATGGTTATATCTTCTTGTTGGACTGACCCCTTTATCACTATGTAATGTCCTTCTTTATCTCTTTCTACTTTCTTCGTTTTGAAGTCTATTTTGTCTGATACAAGTACTGCAACACCTGCTTTTTTCTCTTTGTTGTTTGCATGAAGTACCTTTTTCCATCCCTTCACTTTTAGTCTGTGTATATCTTTGGATTTGAGGTGAGTTTCTTGTAGGCAGCATATAGATGGGTCTTGCTTTTTTATCCTTTCTGTTACTCTGTGTCTTTTGATTGGTGCATTCAGTCCATTTACATTTAGGGTGATTATTGATAGGTATGTACTTATTGCCATTGCTGGCTTTAGATTCGTGGTTACCAAGGGTTCAAGGGTTGCTTCTTTACTATCTAACAATCTAACTTAACTTTCTTGTTAAGTTATTGTAAACACAGTCTGATGTTTCTTTATTTCTCTCCCTTCTTATTCTTCCTCCTCCATTCTTCTATAACTAGGTGTTTTATTCTTTGCCTTTAGTTAGTATTTGGATGGTCTGCTTTCTTTGCTATGATTTTTTTTTCTCTGGTGACATCTTTTTAGCCTTAGGTGTGCTTCCATCTAGAGCAGTCCATTCAAGATATCCTGTAGTGGTGGTTTATGAGAGCCAAACTCTCTCAACTTTTGTTTATCTGGAAATTGTTTAATCCCTCCATCATATTTAAATGATAATCGTGCTGGATACAATATTCTTGGTTCGAGGCCCTTCTGTTTCATAACGTTAAACATATCATGCCATTCTCTTCTGGCCTGTAAGGTTTCTGTTGAGAAGTCTGATGATAGTCTGATGGGTTTTCCTTTGTAGGTGATCTTTTTTCTCTCTCTAGCTGCCTTTAATACCCTGTCTTTATCTTTCATCTTTGCCATCTTAATTATTATGTGTCTTGGTGTTGTCTTCCTTGGGTCCCTTGTGTTGGGAGATCTATGAGCTTTGGTGGACTGCGAGACTACTTCCTTCCCCAGCGAGGGAAAGTTTTCAGCAATTATTTCTTCAAAGACACTTTCTATCCCTTTTTCTCTCTCTTCTTCCTCTGGTACTCCTATAATGCGAATATTGTTCCGTTTGGATTGGTCCCATAGTTCTCTTAATATTCTTTCATTCCTAGAAATCCTTTTATCTCTCTCTGCCTCAGCTGTTCTGTACTCCTGTTCTCTGTTTTCTATTCCATTAACAGTCTCTCGCATATCATCCATTCTGCTGTTAAGCCCGTCAATCGCTTGTCTGATTTCTGTATTGTCTTTCCTCAGTTGCCTCACTTCCTCCCTCAGCTCTTGCACATTTCTCTGTAGGTCCATCAGCATGGTTATGACTTTTATTCTGAATTCTTTTTCAGGGAGGCTGTGTATTTCCATCCCTTCAGACTCCCTCTCTGGGGTTGTCTGGTTGATTTTGGTCTGAACCATATTCCTCTGTCTTTTCATGGCTCTATAATTGGTCACTGATAGTTGGCACGTATGTCAGCTGGGCTCCTTAAGACTTTAAAAAGAGAAGAAAAAAAGAGAAAAAAAAAGAAAGAAACAAAACAATACAAAAAAATGCCCACTGGACTTAGATTCTGTGGGGAATGCTCTAGGTGGCGCTATTGCCCCACTATTCCACAGCTGTGACTGTGCCGCTCTGCAGGGCCCTTTATCGCTCTGGCAGGGGTGGGAACGAATAGGAGGCTGTTGATCTCAGTGAGAAGTGTTAAGTATGGCTATGCTTCCTCAGTCGCCAGCTAAGGCGTCTGAAACTCCCCAGGACTCCTAGCCTGCTGGGCTGAGTGTGCTGGGGCGATCCGGCTCCTCCGCTGGGCTCCTGTCTCTTTAAGACCGCTGAAGAAAGCGCGCACTTTTTTTTTTCCTTCCCGGGAACCAGCTGCAAGCACCCTGGCGCATTCCCCACTCAGATCCTGCCCCTCTGTCTCTCCAATCTCCGCTGCACTGCACAATGTGGGTCAGCGCTCCCCGCGCAGATCACCGGGGCTGGCTACTTTGCGGGGTGCACTTCCACTCCCTCCCGGCTCTGAATCCTCTCCTCCCGCCTGTGCGCTGGGGTGGGGGAGGGCTCGGGTCCCGCCGGGTCGCGGCTCCGGATCTTACCCGCCTCTTGGGGTGCCGAGTCCTCTCGGGTGTAGCTGCACGCTGTGCGCTTTTCTGTGTATTCTCGTCTCTCTTTTAGGAATAGATGTATTTTCTGTGTTTTCGTAGATAAATATAGTGTTGGGAGGAGATTTCTGCCGCCCTGCTCACACCGCCATCTTCCCGGAAGTCCTCCTAAATAAACACTTTTTTAAAGTTCATGGGAGTCATTTTAGTCCAGTTTTCTCTCTTTTATTTATATATATATATATTTTTTATTTTGGTATTGTTTATGTACAATTACTTAAACAATATTATAGTTACTAGACCCGTATTATCAAGTCCCCCCCACATATGCCATTACAGTCACTGTCCATCAGCGTGGTAAGATGCTATAGAATCATACTTGTTTTCTCTATAAATACTGCCTTTCCCGTTTCACCCTCCCTCACTACATTATGTGTGTTAATCGTAAAGCCCCCTTTTTCCCCCTTGTCCCTCCCTTTCCACCCATCCTCCCCAGCCCCTTTCCCTTTGATGACTGTTAGCCCATTCTTGGGTTCTGTGAGTCTGTTGCTATTTTGTTCCTTCAGTTTCTTCTTTGTTCTTATATTCCACAGATGAGTGAAATCATTTGGTACTTGTCGTTCTCTGCCTGGCTTATTTCACTGAGTATAATACCCTCTAGCTCCATCCATGTTGTTGCAAATGGTAGGATTTGTTTTCTTCTTATGGCTGAATAATATTCCATTGTGTATATGTACCACCTCTTCTTTATCCATTCATCTACTGATGAACACTGAGGTTGCTTCCATTTCTTGGCTATTATAAATAGTGCTGCGATAAACATAGGGGTGCATATGTCGTTTACAAACTGTGCTGCTGCATTCTTAGGTTAAATTCCTAGGAGTGGAATTCCTGGGTCAAATGGTACTTATATTTTGAGTTTTTTGAGGAACCTCCATACTCTTTCCTCAATGGTTGAACTAATTTGCATTCCCACCAGCAGTGTAGGAGGGTTCCCCTTTCTCCACATCCTCGCCAACATTTGTTGTTCTTTGTGTTTTGGATGTTGGCCATCCTAACTGGTGTGAGGTGATATCTCACTGTGGTTTTCATTTGCATTTCTCTGATGACTAGTGATGTGGAGCATCTTTTCATGTGCCTGTTGGCCATCAAAATTTCTTCTTTGGAGAAATTTCTGTTCAGATCGACTGCCCATTTTTTAACTGGCTTATTTGCTTTTTGTTTGTTGAGGTGCGCGAGCCCTTTTATATTATGGATGTCAACCGCTTATCGGATATGTCATTTATGAATATATTCTCCCATACCGTAGGATGTCTTTTTGTGCTACTGATGGTGTCCT
>JAVSCE010011421.1:0-57725 GCA_032199065.1 Smutsia gigantea | reverse complement strand
TGATCATGGTGTATGATCCTCTTGATGTATTTTTGAGTTCGGTTTGCTAATATTTTGTTGAGTATTTTTGCATCTACGTTCATCAGGGATATTGGTCTGTAATTTTCTTTTTTGGTGAGGTCTTTGCCCGGTTTTGGTATTAGTGATGCTGGCTTCATAGAATGAGTTTGGAAGTATTCCCTCCTCTTCTATTTTTTGGAAAACTTTAAGGAGAATGGGTGTTATTTCTTCTCTATATGTCTGGTAGAATTCAGAGGTGAATCCATCTGGTCCTGGGGTTTTGTTCTTGGGTAGTTTTTTGATTACCGATTCAATTTCGTTGCTGGTGATTGGTCTGTTTAGTTTTTCTGTTTCTTGCTTGGTCAGTCTTGGAAGGTTGTATTTTTCTAAGAAGTTGTCCATTTCTTCTATGTTTTCCAGCATGTTAGCATATAGATTCTCATAATATTCTCTTATAATTCTTTGTATTTCTGTGGGGTCCGTCGTGATTTTTCCTTTCTCATTTCTGATTGTGTTTATGTGTGTAGATTCTCTTTTTCTCTTAATGAGTCTGGCTAGGGGTTTATCTATTTTGTTTATTTTTTCAAAGAACCAACTCTTGGTTTCATTGATTTTTTCTATTGTTTTATTCTTCTCAATTTTATTTATTTCTTCTGTAATCTTTATTATGTCCTTCCTTCTCGGGACTTTGGGCCTCATTTGTTCTTCTTGTTCCAATTTCAGAAATTGTGTCTTTAGACTATTCATTTGGGAATGTTCTTCCTTCTTTAAATAGGCCTGGATTTCAATAAACTTTCTTCTTAGAACTGCCTTTGCTGTGTCCCACAGAAGTTGTGGCGTTGTGTTGTTGTTGTCATTAGTCTCCATATGTTCTTTGATTTCTGTTTTTATTTGGTCATTAACCCACTGATTAATTAGGAGATGTTCTTAAGTCTCCATGTATTTGTGAGCCTTTTTGATTTCTTTCTAAAATTTATTTCTAGTTTTATACCTTGGTGATCTGAGAAGTTGGTTGGTAGGATTTCAATATTTTGAAATTACTGAGGTTCTTTTTGTGGCCTAGTATGTGGTCTATTCTGGAAAATGTTCCATGTGCACTTGAGAAGAATGTGTATCCTGTTGCTTTTGGGTGTAGAGTTCTGTAGATGTCTGTTAGGTCCATCTGTTCTAGTGTGTTGTTCAGTGCCTCTGTGTCTTTACTTATTTTCTGTCTGGTTGATCTGTCCTTTGGAGTGAGTGGTGTGTTGAAGTCTCCTAAAATGAATGCAGTGCTGTCTATTTCCTCCTTTAATTCTGTTAGTATTTGTTTCACATATGCTGGCGCTCCTGTGTTGGGTGCAAATATATTTATAATGGTTATATCTTCTTGTTGGACTGACCCCTTTATCATTATGTAATGTCCTTCTTTATCTCTTGCTGCTTTCTTCGTTTTGAAGTCTAATTTGTCTGATACAAGTACTGCAACACCTGCTTTTTTCTCTTTGTTGTTTGCATGAAATATCTTTTTCCATCCCTTCACTTTTAGTCTGTTTATATCTTTGGTTTTGAGGTGAGTCTCTTGTAAGCAGCATATAGATGGGTCTGTCTTTTTTATCCATTCTGTTACTCTATGACTTTTGATTGGTGCAATCAGTCCATTTACATTTAGGGTGATAATTGATAGATATGTACTTATTCCCATTGCTGGCTTTTGATTCATGGTTACCAATGGGTCAAGGGTTGCTTCTTTACTATCTAACTTAACTTTCTTGTTAAGTTATTGTAAACACCGTCTGATGTTTCTTTATTTCTTTCCCTTCTTATTCTTCTTCCTCCTTTCTTTATATACTAGGTGTTTTATTCTTTGCCTTTAGTTAGTATTTGGATGTTCTGCTTTCTTTGCTACGCTTTTATTTTCTCTGGTGACATCTTTTTAGCCTTATGGGTGGTTCCCTTTAGAGCAGTCCATTTAAGATATCCTGTAGTGGTGGTTTATGAGAGGCAAACTCTCTCAACTTTCATTTGTCTGGAAATTGTTTAATCCCTCCATCATATTTAAATGATAATCGTGCTGGATACAACATTCTTGGGTCGAGACCTTTCTGTTTCATAACATTAAATATATCATGACATTCTCTTCTGGCCTATAAGGTTTCTGTTGAGAAGTCTGATGATATTCTGATGGGTTTTCCTTTTTAGGTGATCTTTTTTCTCTCTCTAGCTGTCTTTAATACTCTGTCCTTATCTTTGATCTTTGCCATCTTAATTATTATGTGTCTTGGTGTTGTCTTCCTTGGGTCCCTTGTGTTGGGAGATCTGTGGGCTTCCGTGGACTGCGAGACTATTTCCTTCCCCAGCGAGGGAAACTTTTCAGCAATCATTTCTTCAAAGACACTTTCTATCCCTTTTTCTCTCTCTTCTTCCTCTGGTACTCCTATAATGCAAATACTGTTCCGTTCGGATTGGTCACACAGCTCTCTTAATATTCTTTCATTCCTAGAAATTCTTTTTTCTCTCTCTGCCTCATCTTCTCTGTATTCCTGTTCTCTGATTTCTATTCCATTAACAGTCTCTTGCATCTCATCCAGTCTGCTGTTAAGCCTTTCGATCGCTTGTCTGATTTCTGCATTGTCTTTCCTCACTTCCCTCACTTCCTCCCTCAGCTCTTGCACATTTCTCTGTAGATCCATCAGCATGGTTATGACTTTTATTCTGAATTCTTTTTCAGGAGGACTGTGCATTTCCATTACTTCAGGCTCCCTCTCTGGGGTTGTCTGGTTGATTTTAGTCTGGACCATATTCCTGTGTCTTTTCATGGCTACAGAAGTGGTTGCTGGTAGTTGCCACATATGTCAGCTGGGCTCTTTAAGACTTTAAAAAGAGAAAAGAAAAAAAAGAGAGAAAGAAAAAGGGAAAAAAAGAGATATAAAAGAAAAAACAAAACAAAACAAAACAAAAAACGCCCACCGGTAGTAGATTCTGTGGGGATGCTGTAGGCGGCACTGTTGCCCCACTATTCCGCAGCCATTGCCGCGCTGCTCCACAGGGCCCTTTATAGCTCTGGCCGGGGTGGGAATGAATGGGAGGTTGTTGATCTCTCTGGGAAGTCGGTGAGCAGCCACCCTTTCCCAGTCTCCAGCTAAGGGGTCCAAAACTCCCCAGTACTCCCAGCTTGCTCGCTTGAGTGTGCCGGGGCGATCCTGCTCCTCCGCTGGGCTCCTGTCTCTTTAAGTCCGCTGAAGAAAGTGTGCGCTTTTTTTATCTTCCTTCCCAGGAGCCGGCTGCAAGCACCCTGGCGCATTCCCCACTCAGATCCTGCCCCTCTGTCTCTCCAATCTCCGCTACACCACACTATGTGTGTCAGCGCTCCCTGCGCAGATCAGCAGGGCTGATTATTCCACTCCCTCCCAGCTCTGAATCCTCTCCTCCCACCGGTGCGCTGGGGTAGGTGAGTGCTCGGGTCCTGCCGGGTCGCGGCTCCGTATTTTACCCGACTCTTCGGGTGCTGAGTCCTCTCGGGTGTAGCTGCACACTGTGCGCTTTCGTGTGTATTCTGGTCTCTCTTTTAGGAATAGTTGTGTTTGCTGTATTTCGTAGATAAATATAGTGTTGGGAGGAGATTTCTGCCGCACTGCTCACGCCACCATCTTCATGCGGTCATTGAAAACTAGCTTGCTTTTTAATTGCACTGAGTTCCGTATATAATTATTCCTTGATATGGAAATCTGATGTGCAGAATTTCACCATTACAACATTTATATGTCAAGGAATTAATCAATTCTGGTATATGTATTACCTGAAAAGTCTACGCCTATACAGAGGATGACTCCTTCCTTGCTTTTATCAAGACATTTTTTTTCAAGTTATCAATACTGTATAAATTAGCTAAAGTTTTTCATTATCCTGGGGAATCAATATCAGAGAAATAATAATAGTTGTAACACCAGGTTGAGAAAAAGGAGAAGTGATGAAAGGACTGGCTTTTTGTTGCTGCTGTTCATTTTCTTAATGTTTCCTACCTACGTTCTGTTCTTGTTACACTGCAGACTGGCTTGGGAAAAATCCTGTGAACAGTGTTTCCTATAGCTTCTTATCCTATAAATGTATTCACCCAAATACCATTTTTTTGGCTATCATTCTATTTAATATTTTCTGAATCCTATGGCTCCCTCAATTATTATGGAGTAGCATATTGGAAGTTATTGAGGAAGTAGGAACCTACAGATGGAAATTTTTAGTCTGCTTCTTAGGAATATATTTACAGTCATGGCTTGAATAAGGAATGGAAAGTTCTAGTGAATGGAACTTTGTTAATTGAAAGAAAATAATTTTTTATAACAGCTTTTGCTGTTCTTCTTCTAAAATTTAAACTTTGTTGCCTTAGGTTGTAATGAAAGACTTGTCATACAAACCAATGATCAGTATCCCCATATATTTGTTTATTGCAAGTGGAAGACTAGGATAAGCCTCAACTAAAATAATGTATATTTTCTTGCTACTTGCTTCTTGCATAAACATGTTAAACTTAGAGATAATTGGATTATAGTTGGATTCTGATTAATCAATACCATATCAGATTCAGGGACACATCTTCCTTTATATGTTTTTATATACTCTTGCAACCACTTAGCTTCAATTTTTAAAATACGGTGATTGCAATCAACTTTACTTTACCTCATGTAAAAAACAACTGTCTGTCTGAGAGAATGATGAAGCTCATCCCCTGCTTCTCATGATTTCTCTTTCTTTGATTTTCCTTCAAATGGAGGAGAATAGCAGCCTCAGTACTTACATATTTACACACAAAAAAAAGTAAAGTGGGTTAATGGGAAAGGTATATTCAAATGCTATCACTGCTGACAGTATTCTGGTTTCAAATCTGCTCTTCTCTTCATTGACTGGAACACAACTGAAAAAAGTGGGAATCTGCTTCTATGACGATGAATTTAGCCATTTTAATTAGCTAATGATTAGGAACACTGATGATCAGAGGTACACTTTAACCTAGAATGGAGCTTTAATATACTGTATTGTACTGAAACATAAGGCAGAGGTCTACAAAAATGAACACTTAAGTGTCCTAATACTCGTCTCAAACAACTGAAGTGCTCAGGATGAATCATAAACTGCTCTCAGTACTCCCAAATAATAATCCTTTTTAAAAAGAGTAATTATTAGTAACTCCTGGATAATTGACCATATTAAAGCTAGCAAGTGATTCCAAAGGATTCTATTAGAATCCAGGCCTGATTTTACAAGTCAAGTGAAAAGGGTTTAGGAAAAACCTTCACTGCCACCTTTATGAATAATTATTTCTTTTAATTTCTACAAGCAGCATCATTTGCATTTTTTAGAAGTCTTAAGACATTTAAAAGATATTAAATTATAAGACAAGTCATTTTGCCAAGAATAAGTCAGTGAAGAGCAGCACTCACCCACCTTCACTGACCAGCTCACTGCTGTCTGACTGCTTACAAGAGATGATCTTCTCCACTAGTTGGTTGTAACTGCAGTTACCAACAGCTTTTACAGCGTCATCGATCTAGAAAACAAATGACTGTCTCACTATCATGATAAGATTAAAAACAATAACAAAGAAACCCATATTACTCCTTAGGGTTTATTCTAATACAATACTAAATATAAGAGTATTACTTATGACAAAGAATATCAAGACCTAACACTTTCCAATTTTGTTAACAGCTTACTAAAACATATTATGAAAAGTACTGCTTAGCTGTATTTCAATTATGCAAAAAATAATGAAATGGGATTACTACATGCAACTTTATTTCTAAGGTTGTAAAAATGCATTTAAGTGATTACAATAAAAAATTATTTCAGGAGGAATAATAAAATGTTTTCTTTTTCTTTTTACTAAAAATCAAATGTTCTGCATTTAAAGCAAGGCAAATTTAAAGATGTTATTTTATGGAAGTTTTTCCATTTTATTTATTACATAGTTCCTAGCAAAGTATAATGGAGATATGAGTAGACATATCTAATGCTATGTTCCTGAAGAACGTTTAATAATATATATTAACCAGAGACAATATTTGCCTCATGATTCTTATTTAATCATTGACTTTGGAGGTACAGAAGAAAGTAATTTCAAAGTTTCAAGCTTTTGGAATATAAAATTGGGCATCTCTACTCTCCCTCCATTATACTTTGACTATTGAAGAAAAATAGGTTTCTGGTGTCTAAACAACTTATTTTGATTGTTCTCCCATCCCTAAAATATATTTATTTATAAATTAATGTACTACTGTATTGATATACATAATAAAGCAAATACAAATTAATACAATATAAAAATATAAGAGGGCCAATGTTTTCTTTTCATATCCACATGATCTTCTTGAATACTAACTTATTATTTGAACGCCACAAGTCTTGATACATATCTGTACAAGTAATACTCTGGATGATGGTTCTCAAACTGGGATGCTTGTTAAAAAGATCTAAGAGAATTCCAGGTTGAAGTAGCTTCTTGATTGTCTGTTTTCATTCCTCTGCTGCATTAGCAGTTTGAGAACAAATGCTTTAGGCTACAATTTATTTTCTCTGTTTCAGCAAAATTCTAGGATAGTAAAATCCTCTTAACTGTTGGTTGAGAAGATCATTAATTGAAAAAGTCAAAGCAGGGAATTGTAGAAAATGTTATATAAATATCTTAAACATTTCTTGTTAACTTTAAACAAATGAATATATTCACTTGTCAGTCTGATGCAAAGCCAAATAAGGCCTTTTCTTTGAAAGCAGATCTTTTGACTGTAATTCTATGTAAACCACACAAAAAAGTAAGACTTTCAGTTTTGACTTTTTTAAAATGAAAACTTAAGACTCTTAAGAAGCAATCTGAAGGCATGATTCCTTTAGATTTTCATTATTTTAACACCTTAACCTTTTATAGCAATTTTCCTTAGTGACTCAAATTCATTAAATGTTTCCAAAGAATATGAGTTTTCAATCCTAAGGAATCCACAAAAATACAACTAAAATAATATACAAGATCAACACACAGGAATCAGTCAACCACAGACTAGCAATGAACAATACAAAGATTTCAAGTTTTCATAGGCAGAGTCTCTACATTAACATTTCATTCCTTTAACTCATTTGGGTGCCTTTATATATACAAGGTGCTGTTAACATAAACTGCAGACTCAGCAGTGAACAAAATAAATGGTCTATGCTTTCATAAAGTTGATATTCTAAAGACAAACAATAAATCAAATAATCAAATATATGATTAGTTGTATGTAGTAGAATACAGCTGTTCTTTGTTCATTTTTATATTATTCCATAATTTGAATATACCATAGTATGTTTATTCATTCACTTTTTGATGGCTATTTAAGTTGTTTTCAGTTTGGGGCTATGACAAATTCTTGTACATTTATCCTATTCCACACATCAAGAGTTTCTCTAGGGAATATGTTCTGTCAAATTGCTGAGTAGGGTATACTTATCCTCAACTTTACTTGGTAACTCCAAACTGCTTTCCAAAGTAGACAGCCAATTTACATTCTCATCAGTAAGGAATAAAGAGTCCTTTACATTGCACATCTTCTCCAACTTTTAGTATCAGTAGGCTTTTAAACGTTAGCCATTCTGGTGGGTATACAGTAGTATCTCATTTTGGTTTATATTTGCATTGGCCTGATAACTAGTTCATATACTCTCTGGCCATTGGAATATCTATTTTTGTAAAGTGCCTGTTCAATTTTTTGCTAGGTTGACTTTTTTTAATGGGTTGTTGATCTTTAAAAAATTTATCTGTAGCAGCTCTTTAAAGATTCTGGATATTAATCCTTTATTCATTATAAACTTGCAATCATACTTTGTGGCTTGCTTTTATATTCTGGGTTTTTTAGACAAACCCAAGTCCTCAATTTTAATGTAGTCTTGTTTGCCAATGTTATTCATGGTTAATGCATTTGTTTTAGAAATCCTAGCTTGTCATTAAGATCAGAAACATATTCTCAAACGTAGAATAGAATTTTATAGTGTGAGTTGAGGGACATAATCTTTTTTTCTAACTGGCTATCTAATTAGAAATTGGAATTCATTATCTAACTAATGGCTGCATCTAATTGTCTTGGGATCTGTTATTGAAAGGACTGCCTTTCCCTCATTGCTCTACTGTGCTTAGTTCTGTCTATACGTTTGGTCTTTTTGGCCTCACTCTTTGCTGTCACTGGTCTAATTCTTAATTTCGATGTTTAAAATATTTTCTATCCGGAAGAGCAAGTCCTCTTTGTTCTGCATCAAGAGTATCTTGGCTTCTATTCCTGGCCCTTTTCATTTCCATACGAATTGTACAATCAACTCGTCACATTCTGCAACTACTCTACAAGGCTGCTGGGACTTTGGGGTTGTATTGAAACTATTAATTTATTTTGGAGAGAACTGACCTCTTTATATAAATTCAGTCTTGAAATCTAAAATCTAAGAACTGAGTAAAGACCTACATTTACATAGATCTCTAATTTCTCTCAGATTTAAAATTATCCACATAGATGTCTTACATATCTTTTTGCCAGATTTATGCCTAGGAACTTATGTTATGTAAATGACATTTGTATATAGTAGTATCTCATTGTGGTTTTGATTTGCATTTCCCTGATGATTGGTGATGTGAAACATTTTTTTTTCATGTGCCTGTTGGCCATGTGTATTCCTTGTTTGGAAAAATGTCTATACAAGTCCTCCAACCATTTTTTCAATTGGGTTATTTGTGTTTTTTGGTGTTGAGGCATATAAGTTCTTTATATATTTTGGATGTTAACCCCTTATAAATGACATATTTTTAAAATTTCATTTTGTCATTTTAAAATCTTTTTAAAAGCATTTTAGGTTTGTTAAACTTATATTTACTTTCTTCTATTTTAATATTCTCTGCTTTTTTTAAATTGAAGTATCATTGACATACAATCTTATATTGGCTTCAAGTATACAACACAGTTGTTCAATGGTTTGACAGTTACCCGTTTTATTAAATCCTCACCCCAACTAGTACAGTTACTATCTGTCAACACAGGAAAATGTTACAGAATCACTGGCCATATTCTCCATGCTGTACTACTATCCCCATGACCAACTTATATTATAATTGAGAATTATTGTGCCCTTTTATCCCCCTCACCCTCCCTACCCACCCACCACAAACCCTCCGCAGTGGTAACCACGAGTCACTTTCTCAGTGTCTATGAATACTCTCTGCTCTTAATATGGATATATAGCTCATTAATTGTCAGTCTTTTCTTATTCCTTAATATATGAATTTAGGGCTTTATAATTCCTCTAAAAACTGTTTCAGCTAAATCTCACAAGTTTTGCTATGGACTTAGTATGCAGTATAAAATATACTCTAAGTTTCATTATGATTTTTGACCCAAATAAGTTTCGTTTGTATTTCTACTAAATTTTAGCTTAACTGCACTGTGGTCAGAGGATATCTACATTCTCAATGCTTTAAATCCTTAGAAATGTGTAGAAACTTGCTTTATGGCCCAGCATAAAGTTAATTTTTATAAATTTCATGAGTGTCTAAGAAATGTATAGTCAGGTTTATGAAAAACAAGGGAAGACTGAGAAGAGAGAAGATATCATGGACAAGAGGAGACTAGGAAGGTATGATTAAATACAATGTGGACACCCTGGATTGGATTAAAAACAAAAAAAATTAGTGGAAAAATTGGTGAAATGTGAATTAAGACTACAATATAGGTAAGAGTAAGGTACCAATATTAAATTTCTAAGTTTTGACACATGTATCATGGTCATGCAAAATTAGAGGAAACTGGGTGAGAAGTGTATGGGAATTCTCTGTAGTATTTTTTGAACTTTCTCATAAATATGAAATTATAAAAAATAAAAATTTCATTAATTTTTTGAAAAAGAATGCATGCTCTTTAGGTTTTCTTTTCTTTTCTCCTTCAATCAATTTTAGAGAAAGGTGTATTAAAATCTTCCAGTATGACAACCTATTTTTTCTTATAATTCTATTAAGCTTTGCTTTATGTACTCTAAAGTTATTATATGTATATAAATTTTATATTTCATTGTCAAAAACTGACCTTTGTTACTCTTTGTGACAGTTTCCATGGGCCCAAGGAATGAACAGCTAATCAAGGTATTTACTTTCCAGGGGTCTCCAGGCACATACATATTTAACGTGATTATATCTTCTTGGCAAATTAAACATTCTATCATTAGTAATGCTTTTTGACTTAAAGTCTAATCTTTCTGGTATCACTATAGGTACATCAGCTTTGTTTTGATTAGCAATTGTAATAGCATCTCTTGTTTCCCCCATTACTTGCAATCCTTTTGTCTTATATGTCTCTTTTAAACAGCAAATATATAGTTTTTAATCTAGCTTCAAAATCACTGTCTTTTAACTAGAGCACTTAGTCCTATTTACACTTACTATATATAATTGAGTAAACTAAATATACTAGCTTCTGTGTCCCATCAGTTCAACATTTCTTTACCTCTCCTTTCTTCTTTCTTTTTGGATTTGTTTTTCCCCTTTCTACTAGTTTAGAAATTACCCAATATGTGGTCTATTCTCTTCATGGTTATTCTAAAGGGCATCATCCAATAGCACATTCTGTAATAATGGAAATACTCCAAGATTTTGTTGCTCATTAAGATATCCACTAGCCACATGTGGCTACTGAGCAACTGAAATGTATCTAGTGTGACTCAGAAACTAAAATTTTTATTAAATTCAAATTTAAATAGCCACACTTGGCTCCCATATTGGAGAGAGAAGTTATGGAACCTGTATAAGTAGTTCTTATAGAACTATAAGAAATAGTTCTTATTGACAATAACAAAACCTAAATTACACAAGAAGCAAAAATGAAATGTCAGGTAATTTTCTAAAGTCAATGATATAGGCCAGCCCTAAATTGAAGGTTATTCAGATAAGGGGAACTTGGCAGACTTGCAGCTACCCCTACCATATCAAAGTCAGAAGTTAATCCTCTCTCTTCTTGAACAATTTAATTTAAAAATTAAATCCCAGGCCCTTAGAATATTTTACCCTCCTCCCAACTTATGTTATTATTTTTGCATTTGCTAATGTTCTTTTTTAAAACTCCAAAAGATAGTGTTATTATTTGATACAGTCAACAATCATTTATATTTATCCACATATTTATCATGCTATTTTCTCTCCATTCATTCTTCCTTCCATTTGGGACTACTTTCCTTTTTCCAAAATCCTTGTTCAGAATTTCCATTAATGATGGTCTACTGGCAGGAAACTTTCTTAATTAATTTTTTAAAATTACCTTATTTTGCTCCATTCTTGAAAGATAATTTTTTGGGGAATAGGATTATGGGTTAGCATTAGTCTTCTTGCAGCACACTGAATATATCATTTCCACTGTTCTGATGTTCCAAACTGGCTTCCCATGTTGCTCTTACAGAGTTAGTTATGAATTAGTAATGGAGAAATAGCTTCTCAGTGACTGAATTCTGATGCCACTATCCAGACAACTACTGGTATTTATTGCAGGACACATCATCAAAATACAAAGAACTAGCCAATCTTGAGAGATATTTCATACAGATCTAAGGATTTTAAACCTTTGCCTTGTTCTTTTTTCTTTTTCAACAGCAAAATCCTTTTGTCATAAAACAAGTAAAACAGATAAAAAGCACAGCTTTCAGGTCCTTTCAAGAGTTTGAAAGCTATGGTGTAGACCAAAAGTATGATGAACAATCTCTGTCCCACATTAGAGTACATTTTTTTCTTTAAGCATATGAATTCAACTGTTTACTAGACACTATATAGACACACATACAGTCAGAGGGATGATCTTTGTCCAGTTTTCAAGAACTCAGGCTTAAGTGCCTAAGCTTATTAAGGCCATCAGCTCATTCTCCTCAAGAATATAGGCTACATAGCATTTTTATCTGACAGGCTTCAACATGGCTCACTTGTGTAAAATAAAGGACATGTTTAGACTTGGGTGATATTCTCAGAGACAGAGTGCCAATAAAGATACAGATGCCCTGCATATGGTGATCTTTCATTGACCAGAATAGTAGTTGCTATTACCAATGTACAGGGGAAGAAACACTGCCAAATCCTTGTTACTGTGGCCTCTCCTTTCCCAAATTAATGCATGCATGCTTCATTCCATCAGTCAATATTTACTGAGGGCCTATTATGCACCAGGCACTACTCTAAACAATGAGAAATAAGAGCCCAACACTCATAAAACATATATTTTAGGGAGAGATGACAATCAAGTAAAGAAATAAACAATAATTCCAGACAATGATAAGCAATTAAGAAAATAAAAAAGGGTCATGGGAGAGGAAATGACTGGGAAAAAGGTAGGTGACTAATTTCAGTAAGTTGGCCAGGGGGGTGCAGGGGGAGGCCTCTCTAATGAGGTGATAATGACCAAAGACCTAAATAAAGAGGAATGAGAAATGTGAAGATCTGGGAGAATAATGTGATAAGAGTACTAAAACAGTGTTCCACGGTGAGCAATCAGCTAGTACAAAATCCTGACATGTCTGAAGAACAGAAAGGCATTTAATGTTGCTGGATGGTAGTAAAAAAGCAGGAGAATTATATAAGGTGAAGCTGGACAGAGTGTAGATCATGCAGCATGCCACAAAGACTCTAATAAGGATTTTGTATTTTACTTTGGTTACACCAGAGGCTTTTCATGAAAGACGGAGGGCACAGGAATAAAGAGGAGGGTTTATTTCACAAAGATCCCTCTGAGTGCCAAGACAATTCAATGGGGGAGAGAAAAATCTTTTGATGAAATGGTACTAGGACAACTGTATATCCACATACAAAATAAAGTTGGAACCTTTCTCAAACCACATAGAAAAACCAACTTAAAATGAATCATACTCCTAAATGTAAGCACTAAAACTAAAAAACTCTTAGAGGATGATATAGGAGTAAATCTTTGTGACTTACGGTTAGGCAAAGCCTTCTTAGGTAGGGCACCAAAAGCATAAGCAACGAAAGAAAAAACAGATAAACTGGACTCCATCAAAACTAAAAATGTTTCTGCTTCAAAGGATACCATGAAGAAGGTGAAAAGCCAAGCCACAGATGGGAGATAATATTTGCAAGTCATATATCTGATAAGAGATTTATACCTAGAATATATAAAGAACTCTTGCAACTCAGTAACAAAAAGGCAAATAGCCCAATTAAAAATGGGCAAGGGATCTACAGACATTTCTCCAAAGAAGATATACAAATGGCCAAAAAGCACATGAAAAGATGCTCAATATCATTAGTTACCAGGGAAATGCAAACAAATCCACAGTGAGATACAACTTTCTACCTACTAGGATTACTATAATAAAAAAGACAGATAATAATAAGTGTTGGTGAGGATGTGGGTCAACTTTATAGTTAGCCTCTAACTCTTCAAGTTACAGTCAAAAGTCTTGGGAAATTTAGCTGTTGCAAGGACTGTACCCTTACCCTCATGAGTTGGCTAATTCCACGTAAAAGCCCAAAAATGTAAGTTTCAGAAAATATAAACCTAGATTAATTTGAAAGTTAATAAATTTTTACTATATTTATGTTTGTATAATTTAAAATTTTCTACTTACCTGTGGATCCACTAACCACCCATGGTACAAAGGAATATCAAGAAGATCAAATACTATGCATTCCGGTGTATACTCAAACACTCGAACCCCAGTGAATTTTACATTTACATCCAAGCCTGTTTGTAGTTTGTGCAAGACTGCCATAGCATCACTCATATTCTGAAAATATAAAGGGAAAGCGGAAAGATCAAGTAACAAAAAACGTATTTAAATGCAGGCATATTTACTTCTGATTTCCCATTTTATCTAATTTATTCACCCCTTCAACCAATTTTTGTTATTAATTACCTACTATATGCCAGGCACTAATCTAAGTTCTTAAGATATAATAGTGAATAAGCAAATTTCCTGACCTCATACAACTAATATTCTACTGCGAGAGACAAATACATAAACACATAAAAAAATGTCAAGTATTAGTAAGAAAAATGGAGCAAGACAAGAATGTACAGAGTGACAGGGGAGAGGGACCAATTTCAGACCAGGAGGCTAAAAACAAAAGTTTCTAGTCAAAGAGGAAGGACTCTCTCTCACTTCTCAGTATGCCTCCAAAAGAAGCATCCTGAAGAGCGATTTGTACACCTGTGATTACTGCAGGGTTACTCACAAGAGCCAAGAGGTAGAAGCTGCCCAAATGTCCATTGACAGGTAAATGGATAAAGAAATTAGGCTATATAAATAAAATGAATATTATTCAGCCTTAAAAAAGAAGAAAATCCTATTAAATGCTACAACATGGATAAGACTTGAAGATGTTATGCTCAGTGAAATATGCCATGGAAAAAAGATAAAGACTGCATCATTCTACTTTCATGACATATCTATAGAGCAGTCAAAATCATGGAAACAAAAAATAGAATGGTGGTTGTCAGGAGTTGGGAAACTGTTCAATGAGTATAGAGTTTCGGTTTTAGAAGATGAAAATGTTCTAGAGATCTTTACACAACAATGTGAATACAGTTAACATAATTGAACTATACACTTAAAAATGGTTAGGAAGAGTAAATTTTATATTTTTTCCCGACAGATAAAAAAAGACAAAGAGGGACATCAGGGAAGATGGCGGCATGACCAGGACGGCAGAAATCTCCTCCCAAAACGATATGTATTTATGAAAATACAACAAATACAACTATTCCTAAAAAAGAGACTAGAAGATACAGGCCAGCACAGAGCCTGCAGCTACACCTGAGAGGACTCGGCACCCCACGAGGCGGGTAAGATACGGAGCTGTGACCCGGCGGGCCCTGAGCACTCCACGACACCAGGGCACTGGCAGAAGGAGAGGATTCAGAGCCGGGAGGGAGTGAGAGTACAGGACCGCGAAATAACCAGCCCTGGTATTCTGCGCCCGGAACGCTGACACACATTGCACGGTGTATCAGAGATTGGAGAGACAGAGGGTGCAGGATCTGAGCTTGGGAACGCACCAGGTCCTCACAGCCGGATCCCGGGACAAAAGAAAAGCACACGCTCTTTTTTTCACCGGTCTTAAAGAGACATGGGCCCAGGATAATTCCAGCGCACTCGACCCAGCAGGCTGGGAGTCCTGGGGAATTTCGGACCCCTTGGCTGGTGAAAGGGAAAGAGTAGCCGGACTCACACTTCTCACAGAGATCAAAAGCCTCCCATTCGTTCCCCCCCAGCCAGAGCTATAAAGGGCCCTGTGGAGCAGCACAGCCATGGCGGTGGTATACTGGAGCAACAGCGCCATCTACAGCATCCGCACAGAATCTACTCCTGGTGGGCGTTTTTTCTTTTTGTTTTCTTTTCTTTCTTTTCCTTCTTCTTTGTTTTCTCCTTTCTTTTTTTTAAAGTCTTAAACAGCCCAGCTGACATATGTGGCACCTATCAGCGACCACTTCTAATGCCATGAAAAGACAGAGAAATATGGTACGAACAAAACTCACCCAGACCCAGACAACACCAGAGAGGGAACCTGAAGGGATGGAAATGCACAACCTTCCGGAAAAAGAATTCAGAATAAAAGTCATAACCATACTGATGGATCTACAGAGAACTGTGCAAGAGCTGAGGGAGGAAGTGAGGGAAGTGAGGAAAGACAATGCAGAAATGAGAAAAGCGATCGACGGGCTTAGCAGCAGACTGGACAAGATGCAAGAGACTGTTAATGGAATAGAAATCAGAGAACAGGAATACAGAGAAGTGGAGGCAGAGAGAGATAAAAGGTTGTCTAGGAATGAAACAATATTAAGAGAACTGAGTGACCAATCAAAACAGAACAATATTCGCATTATAGGAGTACCAGAGGAAGAAGAGAGAGAAAAAGGGATAGAAAGTGTCTTTGAAGAAATAATTGCTGAAAACTTTCACATGCTGGGGAAGGAAATAGTCTCGCAGTCCACGGAAGCCCACAGATCTCGCAATACAAGGGACCCAAGGAAGACAACACCAAGACACATAATATTTAAAATGGAAAAGATCAAAGATAAGGAAAGAGTATTAAAGGCAGCTAGGGAGAGAAAAAAGATGACCTACAAAGGAAAACCCATCACACTATCATCACACTTCTCAACAGAAACCTTACAGGCCAGAAGAGAATGGCATGATATATTTAACGTAATGAAACAGAAGGGCCTCGAACCCAGAATATTGTATCCAGCCTGATTATCATTTAATATGATGGAGGGATTAAACAATTTCCAGACAAACGGAAGTTGAGAGAGTTTGCCTCTCATACAGCACTACTACAGGATATCTTAAACGGACTGCTCTAGAGGGAAACATTCCTAAGGCTAAAAATATATGACCACAGAAAATAAAATCATAGTAAAGAAAGCAGACCATCCAAATACTAACTAAAGGCAAAGAATAAAACACCTAGTATATAAAGAATGGAGGAGGAAAAATAAGAAGGGAGAGAAATAAAGAAACGTAAGACGGTGTTTACAATAACTTAACAAGAAAGTTAACTTAGATTGTTACATAGTAAAGAAGCAACCCTTGAACCTTTGGTAACCATGAATCTAAAGCCAGCAATGGCAATAAGTACATATCTATCGATAGTCACCCTAAATGTAAATGGACTGAATGCACCAATCAAAAGACACAGAGTAACAGAATGGATAAAAAACCAAGATCAATCTACATGCTGCATACAAGACACTCACCTCAAACCCAAAGATATACAGAGACTAAACGTGAAGGGATGGAAAAAGATATTTCATGCAAACAAGGAGAAAAAAGCAGGTGTTGCAGTACTTGTATCAGACAAAATTGACTTCAAAACGAAGAAAGTAGCAAGGGATAAAGAAGGACATTACATAATGACAAAGGGGTCAGTCCAACAAGAAGATATAACCATTATAAATATATATGCACCCAACACAGGAGCACCGACATATGTGAAACAAATATTAACAGAATTAAAGGAGGATATAGACAGCAATGAATTCATTTTAGGAGACTTCCACACACCACTCATTCCAAAGGACAGATCAACCAGACAGAAAATAAGTAAAGACACAGAGGCACTGAAAAACACACTAGAACAGATGAACCTAACAGACATCTACAGAACTCTGCACCCAAAAACAACTGGATACACATTCTTCTCAAGTGCACATGGAACATTTCCAGAATAGACCACATACTAGGCCACAAAAAGAACCTCAGTAAACTCAAAAATATTGAAATCCTACCAACCAACTTCTCAGATCACAAAGGTATAAAACTAGGGACAAATTTTAGAAAGAAAACAAAAAGGCTCACAAATACATGGAGACTTAACAACATTCTCCTAATCAATCAATGGGTTAACGACCAAATCAAAACAGAAATCAAAGAATATATGGAGGCTAATGACAACAACAACACAAAGCCACAACTTCTGTGGAACACAGCAAAGGCAGTTCTAAGAGGAAAGTATATTGCAGTCCAGGCCTATTTAAACAAGGAAGAACATCCCCAAATGAACAGTCTAAAGATAAAATTACTGAAATCAGAAAAAGAAGAAAAAAAGAGACCAAAAGTCACCAGGAGGGACATGATAAAGATCAGAGAAGAAATAAATAAAATTCAGAAGAATAAAACAATAGAAAAAAATCAAAGAAACCAAGAGGTGGTTCTTAGAAAAAATAAACAAAATAGATAAACCCCTAGCCAGACTCATAAAGAGAAAAAGAGAATCTACACACATAAACACAATCAGAAATGAGAAAGGAAAAATAACGATGGACCCCACAGAAATACAAAGAATTAGAATATTATGAGAACCTATATGCTAACAAGCTGGAAAACATAGAAGAAATGGACCACTTCTTAGAAAAATACAACCTTCCAAGACTGACCAAGGAAGAAACAGAAAAACTAAACAGACCAATCACCAGCAACGAAATTGAATCGGTAATCAAAAAAACAACCAAAGAACATAATCCCTGGACCTGATGGATTCACCTCTGATTTTTACCAGACATATAGAGAAGAAATAACACCCATTCTTTTAAAAGTTCTTCAAAAAATAGAGGAGGAGGGAATACTTCCAAACTCATTCTATGAAGCCAAAATCACTCTACTACCGAAAACTGACAAAGACCTTACCAAAAAAGAAAATTACAGACCAATACCCGTGATGAACGTAGATGCAAAAATATTCAACAAAATATTAGCAAACCGAATTCAAAAACACATCAAGAGGATCATACACCATGATCAAGTGGGATTCATCCCAGGGATGCAAGGATGGTACAACATTCAAAAATCCATCAACATCATCCACCACATCAACAAAAAGAACAAAAACCACACGATCATCTCCATAGATTATGAAAAAGCATTTCACAAAATTCAGCATCCATTCCTGATTAAAACTCTCAAAAAAATGGGTATAGACGGCAAGTACCTCAACATCATAAAGGCCATATATGACAAACCCACAGCTAACATCACATTTAACAGCGAAAAGCTGAAAGATTTTGATCTAAGATCGGGAACAAGACAGGGATGCCCACTCTCTCCACTGTTATTCAACATAGTACTGGAGGTCCTAGCCACAGCAATCAGACAAAACAAAGACATACAAGGCATCCAGATTTGTAAAGAAGAAGTCAAATTGTCACTATTTGCAAATGACATGATATTGTACATAAAAAACCCTAAAGACTCCACTCCAAAACTACTAGAACTAATACCTGAATTCAGAAAAACTGCAGGATACAGAATTAACACACAGAAATCTGGTGCTTTCCTATACACTAATGATGAACTAAAAGAAAGAGAAATCAGAAAAACAATTCCATTAACAATTGCATCAAAAATAATGAAATACCTAGGAATAAACATAACGAAGGAAGTGAAAGACCTGTACTCTGAAAACTAGAAGACACTCCTAAGAGAAATTAAAGAGGACACTAACAAACGGAAAGTCATCCCATGCTCTTGGCTCGGAAGAATAAATATTGTCAAATGGCTGTACTACCTAAAGCAATCTACAGATTCCACGCAATCCCTATCAAACTACCAACAACTTTCTTCAATGAACTGGAACAAATAATTCTAAAATTCATATGGAACCACACAAGACCCTGAATAGCCAAAGCAATCCTGAGAAGGAGGAATAAAACAGGAGAGTTATGCTCCCTGACTTCAAGCTCTACTACCAAGCTTCAGTAATCAAGACAATTTGGTATTGGCACAAGAACAGACGCACAGACCAGTGGAACAGAATAGAAAATGCAAACATTAACCCAAACATATACGGTCAATTAATATATGATAAAGGAGCCTTGCATATACAATGGGGAGATGACAGCCTCTTCAGCAGCTGGTGTTCGCAAAACTGGGCAGCTATATGTAAGAGAATGAAACTGGACTACTGTCTAACCCCATACACAAAGGTAAACTCAAGGTGTATCAAAGACCTGAATGTAAGTCATGAAACCATAAAACTCTTAGAAAACAACATAGGCAAAAATCTCTTGGACATAAACATGAAGGACTTCTTCATGAACATATCTCTCCGGTCAAGGGAATCAAAAGCAAAAACGAACAAGTGGGACTATATCAAGCTGAAAAGCTTCTGTATAGCAAAGGACACCATCAGTAGAACAAAAAGACATCCTACACTATGGGAGAATATATTCATAAATGACGTATCCGATAAGGGGTTGACATCCAAAACATATAAAGAACTCACACACCTCAACAAACAAAAAGCAAATCATCCAATTAAGAAATGGGCAGAGGACATGAATAGACGCTTCTCCAAAGAAGAAATTCAGATGGCCAGCAGGCACATGAAAAGATGCTCCACATTGGTAATCATCATAGATATGCACATTAAAACCACAATGAGATATCACTTCACACCAGTGAGGATGACCAACATCCAAAACACAAACAACAACAAATGTTGGCGAGGATGTGGAGAAAGGGAAGCCTTCTACACCACTGATGGGAATGCAAATTAGTTCAACCATTGTGGAAAGCAGTATGGAGGTTCCTCAAAAAACTCAAAATAGAAAGACCATTTAACCCAGAAATTCCACTCCTAGGAATTTACCCTAAGACTGCAGCATCCCAGTTTGAAAAAGACATATGCACCCCTATGTTTATCGCAGCACTATTTACAATAGCCAAGAAATGGAAGCAACCTAAGTGTCCATCAGTAGATGAATGGATAAAGAAGAGGTGGTACATATACACAATGGAATATTATTCAGCCATAAGAAGAAAACAAATCCTACCTTTTGCAAGAACATGGATGGAGCTAGAGTGTATTATGCTCAGTGAAATAAGCCAAGCTGAAAAAGACAAGTATCAAATGATTTCACTCATATGTGGAGTATAAGAACAAAGAAAAAATACTGAAGGAACAAAACAGCAGCAGATTCACAGAACCGAAGAATGGACTAATAGTTACCGACTGGGGAAGATGGGTGGTAAGGCAGGGATAAGAGCGAAAAAGGGGCATTACAACTAGCAGATGTAATGTTCGGGGGGCACGGGGAGGGCTGTACAACTCAGAGAAGAGAAGTAGTGATTCTATAGCATCTCACTATGCGGATGGACTGTGACTCAAATGGGGTTGGTGTGGAGGACCTGATGAAGGGGGTAGTTTAATAAACATAATATTGCACATGTAATTCTAGATTAATGATACCAAAATAAATTATAAATAAATAAATAAATTACTACTTAAAAAAAAGACAAAGAAATGCACTTACAATTTGTGAAAACATATGGAGGAAATTTAAATGTATATTACTAAGTGAAGGAAGCCAATGTGAAATGGCTGTATCCTGTACGATTGCAAGTGACATTGTGGGAAATGCAAACAATGGAAGACAGTAAAACAATCAGTGGTATCCAGGGGTTAGGAGATGGGAGGGGTGTACAGGCAGAGCACAAAGGATTTCTAGGGCAGTGAACCTATTCTGTATGATAGTATAACGGTAGATATATGTACGTACACATTTGTCAAAATGTATAGAATGTATAACACCAAGAGTGAATCATAATGTTAATTATGGACTTTGGGTGATAATTATGTGTCAATGTGGTTTCATGAATTATACCATATGTATCACTTTGGTACTGGATATTGGTAGTAGAGGAGGGGAACTGTATTTTCTAAACAATTTTTCTGTGAATATAAACTGCTTTCAAAAAAAGGGTGTGTGGTGGTAGGGGGTGGGGGGAGGCCTCTTTAAATGTAATAATTAAATTGTAACCAAAGCAAAATACTGAATCTTACTGAAAAAACCATTCCAGACAAAATAATTTGTTTTCAGCCTGTGCAGTCTTTGAGAATGGAATTTTGTAAGTTATTTAATAAAACATTAGTTTGTTTTATGACCCAAATTTCTCTTTTCCAGATTTCACAGAGTCCCTAGTTATAAAAGGATTTCATATTCACTCTTTCCTCTATTTGCCCTCCAGGAGGCTATACTCTACTCATATTTTATATCTCCAGTATGTAGGACAGGGCAAAACTTAGTACAAATCAGTTTGGACACTACTGCAAACTCTGATGCATAAATGAGTTCAATACTGTGCCCATGTAACAGCAAGGAATCCAGAAGAGCTAGAAAAAATTAATGAAGTAGAAAGTGGTGACACATGAATTCTGAGGAAAAATGGCTGGATCACAAAGATTTGTTTGCAAAATTATGGAAGACATTCTGTCTACATCAGTTTTCTCAATAAGTATGGTCATATAAGTCTGGAATGAAGACGATTCTAAAACATGTTTTTCTAAACATTTTAATACATTAAATATGAACATACTTATACAGGATATACTCGATGGAACAAATAAAAGCCAATATATAAAATTTAATAAATTTTCCTGAATCCCTACTTTTAATCGAATACTGTGCTACATACTGAAAATATAAAATAAGAGTAGGCTATAGCCTACTGGATGGCTAATAGAAGAAATGGTGAATACAAAATCCTTTTATGGTATAACTAGGAACTCTCTGAAATCCGAAAAAGACAAATTAGGTCATAAAAAGTAGTTTTGCTTTACCAAACAATTTACAAAATTCCATTCTAAGAGACGATATAGACTGAAAACAGAAACTACCCAAATGTTTCACATTTATGAATGAAGACTTTATAACAGGATAACACTGTTATACAGTCTTTGGATTTCATCACTTTAACTTCTTTGTAATAACTATGTTTCACCCAAAACAATATATTTCTCAATTTTCCAAAAAGTTGAACCCATGAAAAGAAACAAGCTCACATTTTTTTTTTACTTTTTCTGATATATATATCTTTAAAATTTATTCTGGTATCATTAATCTACAATTATATGTGCTACAATATGGTTATTAAACTACCCATTCCATCAGGTCCCCCCCACCAACTCCATTACAGTCACTGACCATCACCGTAGTGAGACGCTATAGAATCACAACTTGTCTTCTCTGCGTTGTACAGCCCTCCCCGTGCCCCCACACAACATTACATCTGCTAATCACAATGCCCCTTTTTCGCTCGTACACCTCCCTTCCCACCCATCTTCCCCAGTCCCTTTCCCTTTGGTAACTATTAGTCCGTTCTTCGGTTCTGTGAATCTGCTGCTGTTTGGTTCCTTCAGTTTTTTTCCTTGTTCTTATACTCCACATATGAGTGAAACCATTTGATACTTGTCTTTTTCAGCTTGGCTTATTTCACTGACCATAATACACTCTAGCTCCATCCATGTTGTTGCATTTCTTTTCTTCTTATGGCTGAATAATATTCCATTGTGTATATGTACCACATCTTCTTTATCCATTCACCTACTGATGGACACTTAGGTTGCTTCCATTTCTTGGCTATTGTAAATAGTGCTGTGATAAACATAGGGGTGCATATGTCTTTTTCAAACTGGGATGCTGCAGTCTTAGGGTAAATTCCTAGGAATGGAATTCCTGGGTCAAATGGTCTTTCTATTTTGAGTTTTTTGAGGAACCTCCATACTGCTTTCCACAATGGTTGAACTAATTTGCATTCCCATCAGGAGTGTAGGAGGGTTCCCTTTTCTCCACATCCTCGCCAACATTTGTTGTTGTTTGTGTTTTCGATGTTGGCCATCCTCACTGGCGTGAGGTGATATCTCATTGTGGTTTTAACCTGCATTTCTCTGATGATTAGTGATGTGGAGCATCTTTTCATGTGCCTGTTGGCCATCAGAATTGCTTCTTTAGAGAATGGTCTATTCATGTCCTCTGCCCATTTCTTAATTGGATTATTTGCTTTTTGTTTGTTGAGGTGCATGAGCTCTTTATATATTTTGGATGTCTACCCTTTATCAGATATGTTATTTATGAATATATTCTCCCATAGTGTAGGATGTCTTGTTGTTCTACTGATGGTGTGCTTTGCTGTACAGAGGCTTTTCGCTTCATACAGTCCCACTTGTTCATTTTTGCTTTTCGTCCCCTTGCCCGGGGAGATATGTCCATGAAGAAGTCGCTCATGTTTATGTCCAAGAGATTTTTGCCTATGTTTTTTTCTAACAGTTTTATGGTTTCATGACTTACATTCAGGTCTTTGATACACCTTGAGTTTACCTTTGTGTATGTGGCTAGACAGTAGTCCAGTTTCATTCTCTTACATGTAGCTGTCCAGTTTTTCCAACACCAGCTGCTGAAAAGGCTATCATCTCCTCAATGTACATCCAAGGCTCTTTTATCAAATATTCATTGACTGTATATGTTTGGGTTAATGTTTGGATTTTCTATTCTGTTCCACTCGTCTGTGGGTCTGTTTTTGTGCCAATACAAAATTGTCTTGATTACTATGGCTTTGTAGTAGAGCTTGAAGTCAGGGAGCGTAATTCCCCCTGTTTTACTCCTCCTTCTCAGTATTGCTTTGGCTATTCGGGGTCTTTTGTGGTTCCATATGAATTTTAGAATTATTTGTTCCAGTTCACTGAAGAAAGCTGTTGGTAGTTTGATAGGGATTGCCTTCAATCTGTAGATTGCTTTAGGTAGCACAGCCATTTTGACAATATTTATTCTTCCTAGCCAAGAGCATGGGATGACTTTCCATTCGTTAGTGTCCTCTTTAATTTCTCTTAGAGGTATCTTGTAGTTTTCAGGGTATAGGTCTTTCGCTTCCTTCGTTAGGTTTACTCATATGTATTTTATTCTTTTTGATGCAATTGTGAATGGAATTGTTTTCCTGATTTCTCCTTCTGTTAGCTCATCGTTAGTGTATAGGAAAAGAACAGATATCTGTGTGTTAATTTTGTATCCTACAACTTGGCTGAATTCAGATATTAGTTCTAGTAGTTTTGGAGTGGAGTTTTTAGGGTTTTTTATGTACAATATCATGTCATCTGCAAATAGTGACAATTTGACTTCTTCTTTACCAATCTGGATGCCTTGTATTCTTTGTTTTGTCTGATTGCTGAGGCTAGGACCTCGACTAGTATGTTACATAACAGTGGAGAGAATGGGCATCCCTATCTTGTTCCCGATCTTAGATGAAAAGCTTTCAGCTTCTCAAGGTTAAGTATGATGTTAGCTGTGCCTTTGTCATATATGGCCTTTATGATGTCAGGGTACTTCCCCTCTATACCCATTTTGTTTACTTTTTATCATGAATGGATGTTCAATTTTGTCAAATACTTTTTCAGCATCTATGGAGATGATCATGTGGTTTTTGTTCTTTTCTTTGTTGATGTGGTGGATGATGTTGATGGATTTTCGAATGTTGTACCATCCTTGCATCACTGGGATGAATCCCACGTGATCATGGTGTATGATCCTCTTGATGTATTTTTGAATTCGGATTGCTAATATTTTGTTGAGTATTTTTGCATCTACATTCGTCAGGGATATTGGTCTGTAATTTTCTTTTTTGGTGAGGTCTTTGCCAGGTTTTGGTATTAGATTGATGCTGGCTTTATACAATGTGTTTAGAAGTATCCCCTCCTCTTCTAATTTTTGGAAAACTTTAAGGCAAATGGGTATAATTTTTTTCTGTATGTCTGGTAGAATTCAGAGGTTAATCCATCTAGCCGGGGTGTTTTGTCCTTGGGTAGTTTTTTGATTACCGATTCAATTTTGTTATTGGTAATTGGTCTGTTTAGGTTTTTTGTTTCTTGCTTGGTAAGTCTTGGAAGGTTGTATTTTTCTAAGAAGTTGTCCATTTCTTCTAGGTTTTCCAGCTTGTTAGCATATAAATTTTCATAGTTCTCTCTTATAATTCTTTGTTTTTCTGTACGGTCCGTTGTGGTTTTTCCTTTCTCATTTCTGATTCTGTTTAAGTGTGTAGATTCTCTTTTTCTCTTAATAAGTCTCGGTAGAGGTTTATCTATTTTGTTTATTTTTTCAAAGAACCAGCCGTTGGTTTCATTGATTTTTTCTATTGATTCATTTTTCTCAAGTTTATTTATTTCTTCTCTGATCTTTAATATGTCCCTTCTTCTGGTGACTTTGGCCTCACTTGTTCTTTTTCCAATTCATTTGGGATTGTTCTTCCTTCTTTAAAAAGGCCTGGATTGCAATATACTTTCCTCTTAGTACTGCCTTTGCTGTATCCCACAGAAGTTGCGCCTTTAGGTTATTTTTGTCATAAGCCTCCATATATTGTTTGATCTCTGTTTTATTTGGTTAGTTATCCATTGACTATTTAGAATTTATTAAGCCTCCATGTATTTGTAAGCCTTTTTCTTTTCTTTGTACAATTTATTTCTAGTTTTACACCTTTGTTATCTGAGAAGTACGTTGGTAATATTTCAATATTTTTGAATTTACTGAGGTTCTTTTTGTCGAATAGTATGTGGTCTATTCTGGAAAACATTCCAGGTGCACTTGAGAAGAATGTGTATCCTGCTGTTTTTGAGTGTAGAATTCTGTAGGTGTCTGTTAGGTCCATCTGTTCTACTGTGTTGTTCAGTGCCTCTGTGTCTTTAGTTATTTTCTGTATGGTTGATCTGTCCTTTGGAGTGAGTGGTATGTTGAAATCTAAAATGAATGCATTGCTTTCTATTTCCTCCATAAATTCTCTTAGTATTTGTTTCACATATGTCGGCGCTCCTGTGTTGGGTGCATATACATTTAAAATGGTTATATCCTCTTGTGGGACTGACCCCTTTATCATTATGTAATGTCCTTCTTTATCTCTTGCTACTTTCTACGTTTTGAAGTCAATTTTGTCTGATACAATATTGCAACACCTGCTTTTTTCTCCTTGTTGTTTGCATGAAATATCTTTTTCCATCCCTTCACGTTTAGTGTGTGTATATCTTTGGCTTTGAGGTGAGTCTCTTGTAAGCGGCATACAGATGGGTCTTGCTTGTAAGCAGTACATAGATGGGTCTTGCTTTTTTATCCATTCTGTTACTCTGTGTCTTTTGATTGGTGCATTCAGTCCATTTACATTTAGGGTGATTAATGATAGATATGTACTTATTGCCATTGCTGGCTTTAGATATGTGGTTACCAAAGTATCAAGTGTTAACTTCTTTACTATCTAGCAGTCTAACTTAACTTTCTTGTTAAGTTATTGTAAACACCACTTGATGATTCCTTATTTCTCTCCTTTCTTATTCTTCTTCCTCCAATCTTTATATACTAGGTGTTTTATTCTTTGCCTTTAGTTCGTATTTGGATGGTCTGCTTTCTTTGCTGTGGTTTTATTTTCTCTGGTGACATCTATTTAGTCTTGGGAGTACTTCCATTTAGAGGACTCCCTTTAAGATATCCTGTAGAGGTGGTTTATGGGAGGGAAACTCCCTGAGTTTTCGCTTGTCTGGGAATTGTTTAATCGCTCCCTCAAATTTAAATGATTATAATGCTGGATACAATATTCTTGTTTCAAGGTCCTTCTGTTTCATTACGTTAAATATATCATGCCATTCTCTTCTGGCCTGTAAGGTTTCTGTTGAGAAATCTGATGATAGTCTGATGGGTTTTCCTTTGTAGGTGATCTTTTTTCTCTCTCTAGCTGCCTTTAATACTCTGTCCTTACCTTTGATCTTTGCCATTTTAATTATTATGTGTCTTAGTGTTGTCTTCCTTGGGTACCTTGTGTTGGGAGATCTGTGGGATTACATGGTCTGAGAGACTACTTCCTTCCCTAGAGTTGCGAAGTTTTCAGCAATTATTCCTTCAAAGACACTTTCTATCCCTTTTTCTCTCTTTTCTTCCTCTGGTACTCCTATAATGCGAATATTGTTCCATTTGGATTGGTCACACAGTTCTCTTGATATTCTTTCATTCCTAGAGATCCTTTTATCTCTCTCTGCCTCAGCTTCTCTGTATTCCTGTTCTCTGATTTCCATTCCATTAACCACCTCTTGCATCTCATCCAGTCTGCTGCTAAGGCCATCGATCGCCTGTCGCATTTCTGCATTGTCTTTCCTCACTTCCCTCACATCCTCCCTTATCTCTTGCATATTTCTCTAGATTCATCAGCATGATTATGACTTTTATTCTGAAGTCTTTTTTAGAAACATTGTTCATGTCCAGCCAATCAGGCCCTCTCTCAGGGGTTGTCTGGCTGATCTTACTCTGGACCACATTCCTCTGTCTTTTCATGGCGATAGAAGTGGTCACAGGTAGGCGCCACATGTGTCGGCTGGGAGAACAAAGTCCCTTCCTGCTTGTTGTTCTCCTTGCCCTTATCCTGGGGGTGAGCCGTTTTCCTTCACACTGGGAGGCAGTCTCTGGGATAATCCCCGGAACTCCCTGTGTGTTGGGTCGCCTGGAGCCTAGCCCATAGCACTGCGGGGGTTTGCAGTTACACTGGGTGCATCCTGGTCCCCTTGGTGCCTTCTGGACTTGGTTCTGGGGCTCTTCCCACAGCCGTGCGGCCAATCGCAGTGGATTCTGTGAGGTTGCTAAGGACAGGGCCACCCCTCTGCAGTTCCGCAGCAGTGGTGGATCTACTTGTGGCACCAGCCAGGGAGGGAATGAATAGCAGGCTGCTGATATCTGTGGGAAACCTCGGCGTGGCTGCTTTACCCGGCCGCCAGCCAATGGGTCTGAAATTCCCCAAGACTCGCAGCATGCTGGGCTGAGTGCGCTGGGAAGATTTTGTCGCGCTGCGGGGCCCTTGTCTATTAAAGACATTTTTTTAATATAATTTATTTTGGTATCATTAATCTACAATTACATGTGCAATATTATGGTTATTAAACTACCCCTTCATCAGGTCCGCCCCACTCACCCCATTACAGTCACTGTCCATCACTGTAGTGAGATGCTATAGAATCACTACTTGTCTTCTCTGAGTAGTACAGCCCTCCCTGCACCCCGCAATATTACATCTGCTAATCGTAATGCCCCTTTTCCCCTCGTACTCCTCCCTTCCCACCCATCTTCCCCAGTCCCTTTCCCTTTGGTAACTATTAGTCCGTTCTTGGGTTCTCTGAGTATGCAGCTGTTTTGTTCCTTCAGTTTTTTTTTCCTTTGTTCTTATACTCCACATATGAGTGAAATCATTTGATACTTGTCTTTTTCAGCTTGGCTTATTTCACTGAGCATAATACCCTCTAGCTCCATCCATGTTGTTGCAAATGGTAGGATTTGTTTTCTTCTTATAGCTGAATAATATTCCATTGTGTATATGTACGACCTCTTCCTTATCCATTGATCTACTGATGGACACTTAGGTTGCTTCCATTTCTTGGCTATTGCAAATAGTGCTGCGATAAACATAGGGGTGCATCTGTCTTTTTCAAACTGGGATGCTGCAGTCTTAGGGTAAATTCCTAGGAGTGGAATTCCTGGGTCAAATGGTATTTCTATTTTGAGTTTTTTGAGGAACCTCCATACTGCTTTCCACAATGGTTGAACTAATTTGCATTCCCACCAGCAATGTAGGAGGGTTCCCTTTTCTCCACATCCTCGCCAACATTTGTTATTGGTTCTGTTCTGGATGTTGGCCATCCTAACTGGTGTGAGGTGATATCTCATTGTGGTTTTAATCTGCATTTCTCTGATGATTGGCGATGTGGAGCATCTTTTCATGTGCCTGTTGGCCATCTGAATTTCCTCTTTAGAGAAGTGTCTATTCATGTCCTCTGCCCATTTCTTAATTGGATTATTTGCTTTTTATTTGTTAAGGTGCATGAGTTCTTTATATGTTTTGGATGTCAACCCTTATCACATATGTCATTTATGAATATATTCTCCCATACTGTAGGATGTCTTTTTCTTCCACTGATGGTGTCCTTTGCTGTACAGAAGCTTTTCAGTTTAATATACTCACACTTGTTCATTTTTGCTTTTGTTTCCCTTTCCCAGGGAGATATGTTCATGAAGAAGTGGCTCATGTTAATGTCCAAGAGATTTTTGCCTATGTTTTTTTCTAAGAGTTTTATGGTTTCATGACTTATGTTCAGGTCTTTGATCCACCTTGAATTTACCTTTGTGTATGCGGCTAGACAGTAGTGCAGTTTCATTCTCTTACATGTAGCTGTCCTGTTTTTCCAACACCAGCTGCTGAAGAGGTTGTCATCTCCCCAATGTACATCCAAGGCTCCTTTATCACATATTCATTGACTGTATATGTTTGGGTTAATGTTTGAATTTTCTATCCTGTTCCACTGGTCTGTGGGTCTGTTTTTGTGCCAATACCAAATTGTCTTGATTACTGTGGCTTTGTAGTAGAGCTTGAAGTCAGGGAGTGTAATTCCCCGTTTTATTCCTCCTTCTCAGGACTGCTTTGGCTGTTCGGGGTCTTTTCTGGTTCCATATGAATTTTAGAATTATTTGATCCAGTTCATTGAAGAAAGCTGTTGTTAGTTTGATAGGGATTGCATTGAATCTGTAGATTGTTTTAGGTAGCATAGCCATTTTGACAATATTTATTCTTCCTAGCCAAGAGCACGGGATGACTTTCCATTTGTTAGTGTCCTCTTTAATTTCTCTTAGGAGTGTCTTGTCGTTTTCAGAATACAGGTCTTTCACTTACCTTGGTTAGGCTTATTCCTAGGTATTTTATTCTTTTTGATGCAATTGTGAATGGAATTGTTTTTCTGATTTCTCTTTCTGTTAGTTCATCATTAGTGTATAGGAAAGCAACAGATTTCTGGGTGTTAATTTTGTATCCTGCAGCTTTGCTGAATTCAGATATTAGTTCTAGTAGTTTTGGAGTGGAGTCTTTAGGGTTTTTTATGTACCGTATCATGTCATCTGCAAATAGTGACCATTTGACTTCTTCTTTACCAATCTGGATGTGTTGTATGTCTTTGTTCTGTCGGATTGCCATGGCTAGGACCTCCAGTACTATGTTGAATAACAGTGGAGAGAGTGGGCATCCCTGTGTTGTTCCCGATCTTAGATGAAAAGCTTTCAACTTCTCGCTGTTAAGTATGATGTTAGCTGTGGGTTTGTCATATACAGCCTTTATGATATTGAGGTACTTGCCCTCTAAACCAATTTTATTGACAGTTTTAATCATGAATAGATGCTGTATTTTGTCAAACGCTTTTTCAGCATCTATGGAGATGATCATGTGGTTTTTGTCCTTCTTTTTGTTGATGTGGTGGATGATGTTGATGGATTCTCGAATGTTGCACCATCCTTGCATCCCTGGGATGAATCCCACTTGATCATGGTGTATGATCCTCTTGATGTATTTTTGAATTCGGTTTGCTAATATTTTGTTGAGTATTTTTGCATCTACGTTCATCAGGGATATTGGTCTGTAATTTTCTTTTTTGGTGAGGTCTTTGCCCGGTTCTGGTATTAGAGTGATGGTGGCATCATAGAATGAGTTTGGAAGTATTCCCTCCTCTTCTATTTTTTGGAAGACTTTAAGGAGAATGGGTGTTATTTCTTTTCTATATGTGTGGTAGAATTCTGAGGTGAATCCATCTGGTATGGGGCTTTTGTTTTTGGGTAGTTTTTTGATTACTGATTCAATTTCGTTGCTAGTGACTGATCTGTTTATTTTTTCTGTTTCTTGCTCGGTCACTCTTGGGAGGTTTTATTTTTCTCAGAGGTTTTCCATTTCTTCTATGTTTTCCAGCTTTTTAGCATATAGACTCTAATAATATTCTCTTATAATTCTTTGTATTTCTGTGGGGTCTGCCGTTTTTTTTCCTTTCTCATTTCTGATTCTGTTTATGTGTGTAGATTCTCTTTTTCTCTTAGTGAGTCTCGCTGGGGTTTATCTATTTTGTTTATTTTTTTCAAGAACCAGCTCCTGGTTTCATTGATTTTTTCTATTGTTTCATTCTTCTGGATTTTATTTATTTCTTCTCTGATCTGTACTATGTACCTCCTTCTGGTGACTTTGGGCCTCATTTCTTCTTCTTTTTCCAATTCCAGTAATTGTGTCTTTAGACTATTCATTTGGGAATGTTCTTCCTTCTTTAAATAGGCCTGGATTGCAATAAACTTTACTCTTACAACTGCCTTTACTGCGTCCCACCGAAGTTGTGGCTTTGTGTTGTTGTTGTCATTAGTCTCCATATATTCTTTGATTTCTGTTTTGAATTGGTCGTTAACCCATTGATTAATTAGGAGAATTTTGTTAGGTCTCCATGTATTTGTGGGCCTTTTTGATTTCTTTCTAAAAGTTATTCCTAGTTTTATACCTTTGTGATCTGAGAAGTTGGTTGGTAGAATTTCAATATTTTTGAGTTTATTGAGGTTCTTTTTGTGGCCTAGTATGTGGTGTATTCTGGAAAATGTTCCATGTGCACTTGAGAAGAATGTGTATCCTGTTACTTTTGGGTGTAGAGTTCTGTAGATGTCTGTTAGGTCCATCTGTTCTAGTGTGTGGTTCAGTGCCTCTGTGTCTTTACTTATTTTCTGTCTGGTTGATCTGTCCTTTGGAGTGAGTGGTGTGTGGAAGTCTCCTAAAATGAATGCATTGCTGTCTATTTCCTCCTTTAATTCTGTTAGTATTTGTTTCACATATGCTGGCAGTCCTGTGTTCGGTGCATATATATTTATAATGGTTATATCTTCTTGTTCGACTGACCCCTTTATCATTATGTAATGTCCTTCCTTATCTCTTGTTACTTTCTTCGTTTTGAAGTCTACTTTGCTGAAACAAATACTGCAACACCTGCTTTTTTCTCTTTGTTCTTTGCATGAAATATCTTTTTCCATCCCTTCACTTTTAGTCTGTGTATATCTTTGGTTTTGAGGTGAGTCTCTTGTAAGCAGCATATAGATGGGTCTTGCTTTTTTATCCATTCTGTTACTCTGTGTCTTTTGATTGGTGCATTCAGTCCATTTACATTTAGGGTGATTATTGATAGATATGTACTTATTGCCATTGCTGCCTTTAGATTCATGGTCACCAAAGGTTCAAGAGTTGCTTCTTTACTATTTAACAGTGTAACTTAACTTTCTTGTTAAGTTATTGTAAACACTGCCTGATGTTTCTTTATTTCTCTCTGTTCTGATTCTTCCTCCTCCATTCTTTTATAGTAGGTGTTTTATTCTTTGCCTTTAGTTAGCATTTGCATGGTCTGCTTTCTTTGCAATTATTTTATTTTCTCTGGTGACATCTTTTTAGCCTTATAGGTACTTCCCTCTACAGCAGTCCGTTTAAGATATCCTGTAGTGGTAGTTTAGGAGAGGCAAACTCTCTCAACTTTCGTTTGTCTGGAAATTGTTTAATCTCTCCGTCATATTTAAATGATAATCGTGGTGGATACATATTTTTGGTTCGAGGCCCTTCTGTTTCACAACGTTAAATATATCATGTCATTCTCTTCTGGCCTGTAAGGTTTCTGTTGAGAAGTCTGATGATAGTCTGATGGGTTTTCCTTTGTAGGTCATCTTTTTTCTCTCTCTAGCTGCCTTTAATACCCTGTCTTTATCTTTGATCTTTGCCATCTTAATTATTATGTGTCTTGGTGTTGTCTTCCTTGGGTCCCCTGTGTTGGGAGATCTATGAGCTTCGGTGGACTGCGAGACTACTTCCTTCCCCAGCGAGGGAAAGTTTTCAGTAATTATTTCTTCAAAGACACTTTCTATCCCTTTTTCTCTCTCTTCTTCCTCTGGTACTCCTATAATGCGAATATTGTTCCGTTTGGATTGGTCACACAGTTCTCTTAATATTCTTTCATTCCTAGAAATCCTTTTATCTCTCTCTGCCTCAGCTGCTCTGTATTCCTGTTCTCTGATTTGTATTCCATTAACAGTCTCTTGCATCTCATCCAGTCTGCTGTTAAGCCCGTTGATCGCTTGTCTGATTTCTGCATTGTCTTTCCTCAGTTCCCTCACTTCCTCCCTCAGTTCTTGCACATTTCTCTGTAGGTCCATCAGCATGGTTATGACTTTTATTCTGAATTCTTTTTCAGGAAGACTGTGCATTTCCATCCCTTCAGGCTCCCTCTCTGGGGTTGTCTGGTTGATTTTAGTCTGAACCATATTCCTCTGTCTTTTCATGGCTATAGACGTGGTCGCTGGTAGTTGCCACGTATGTCAGCTGGGCTCTTTAAGACTTTAAAAAGAGAAAAAAAATAAAGAGAGAAAGAAAGAAAAAGAAAGAAAAAAAATAAAAAGAAGAAAGAAACCAAAAACCAAAAAACAAAGCAAAAAAAAAATGCCCACCGGGAGTAGATTCTGTGGGGATGCTGTAGGTGTTGCTGTTGCCCCACTATTCCGCAGCCTTTGCGGCGCCTTCCGCAGGGCCCTTTACAGCTCTGGCAGGGGTGGGAACGAATGGGAGGCTGTTGATTTCTTTGGGAAGTCAATGTGTGGCCACCCTTTCCCAGTCGCCAGCTAAGGGGTCCGAAACTTCCCAGGACTCCCAGCCTGCTGGGCTGAGTGTGCTGGGGCGATCCTGCTCCTCCACTGGCCTCTTGTCTCTTTAAGACCGCTGAAGAAAGCGCTCATTTTTCTCTTTTTTTTTTTCCTTCCCGGGAGCCGGCTTCAAGCACTCTGGCGCGTTCCCCGCTCATATCCTGCACCCTCTGTCTCTCCAATCTCCGCTGCACTGCACTATGTGTGTCAGCGCTCTCCACGCAGATCACCGGGGCTGGTTATTTCATGGGGTGTACTTCCACTCCCTCCCGGCTCTGAATCCTCTCCTCCCGCCGGTGCACTGGGGTGGGGGAGTGCTCAGGTCCCACCAGTCGCAGCTCCGTATCTTACCCGCCTCTTGGGGTGCCGTGTCCTCTCAGGTGTGGCTGCATGCTGTGTGCTTTCCTGTGTATTCTGGTCTCTTTTAGGAATAGTTGTATTTGCTGTATTTTCATAGATAAATATAGTGTTGGGAGGAGATTTCTGCTGCCCTGCTCACGCCGCCTTCTTCCCGGAAGTCTGTCTTTAAGACTTGTAAAAAAGCGCTCGCTTTTCTTTTGTCCCAGGGAGCCGGCTGAGAGGACCTGCTTGCGTTCTCTGTCTCAGATCCTGCACTTTTGTTTCTCTAATCTCCGATACACGACGCGATGTGTGTCAGTGCTCCCGGCCAGATCACCAGGGCTGGTTATTTAGCAGTCCTGTGCTTCCACTCCCTCCCCACTCTGAATCTTTTCCTCCCGCCGGTGCGCTGGGGTGGGGAGTGCTCGGGTCCCGCTGGGTCACAGCTCCGTATCTTACCTGCTTCTTGAAGCGCTGAATTCTCACAGGTGTAGCTGTAGCCTGGCTGTTGTCCTGTATCTCTGGTCTCTCTTTTAGGAATAGTTGTGTTTGTTGTATTTTCATAAATATATATGGTTTTGGGAGGAGATTTCCACTGAGCTGCTAATGCTGCCATCTTCCCAGAAGTCGCTTCACATTTTTTTATATTTACAAATACATTTGCAATCATTTAAAAGCCCGTCATAAACACACAAATGTATACACATAGTGTTTTCTTGTGCTGTCAGATAATCTGTCATTAAGCAAAAGGAAAACATATGCTCTTTGCTTTCATTGTAATTTCTAGTAAAGAGATTTTAACTAGGAAGATTGCAGCTCTGCATTGGTCTTTCTAAAATTTAGGCTTGAATATTTCTGTTCACATAAGACTATACAAAAAAGAACACTATACTATTAACATCACACATATGGAACATTAAACAAACTTAGACTCAGCCACATCAGTATAGTATTCTCAAAACTAATATGATGTAATCATAGTATTTCATAGTTTTAGAACCTATGTTAAAGGCACGGTATATAAGACATGTTTATAAGAAATGCTAGCAGTTGTTAGATACTGCTTACTTCATCTTTGAAACAAAACTGTACTTCCAATCATTTTCTAAATATCTAGATCACTTTAATGAAAGTGTATCCTCACACTGCAAGATGGACTGGAAACAGACAAAATGCTGGTGTCATCTGCAAACACTCATCAATCAAGATTTTCTCAGGACTGTGCAACAGAAATAAATTTTGAGACTGATAAGAAAATGCAACTATCACCCATAATTCCTAATTTTAAGTATTTGTATTAATCAAAATAGCCTCACTGATTTAAATAATGATATAAATTTGATAAATGATATAAATTGAACATTATCATTTTATACTCATAAAATATCATTTACAGGTTTTATATATTAGAGGTTAGCATAATATTTCATTTGAAAACAGGTCTCTACTGTGAAAAATGTTTGGAAATCATTGCTTTAAGCTACAAATTCCAATAGAATTTAAATGATTTAGCATAACAATTTGGCTTTAGCTACAGATTTCCTATTATACAGTGATGCAATGTAACATGTCTTTTTGATTCTATTAGGACTCGATCATTAAAATACTCAAGTCCAAGAAATTTTGCAATACTGAGTTTTGCCTCCTTTTTGCCAATTTGATACTGGTGAAAGTATATAAAAAAATCTGCTTTGAAAGTAAATACAAAGATTCCAATGGATACTGTTTCTTCTCTAATACTTCCTTCTACTACAAGAAACTGATTCTTTCTTGACTTCTATTGTCAAACAAAGGAAGAATATAGAAGAAAACGAAGTTCTGTTTGCTTTCTTCCATCTCCAAGAGTTTGGGCCTAGTGACCCCTCCTATGTCACAGAAGAGAATCCCTAAAGACATGCCAAGAAGTGTGGACACACTGAAACTATAAAACAGCATATTTTGTCCTCATGACATATCCCAGACATCATTTGCTCAAATTTCTATTAAATATAAATTTTAAATATAAACAAAGTGAGGAAAGATGACTCAGTAACAAATTCACTTGAAAGTCAATTCTTAAAGGAAAATACCAGGTTATCATTATACATAGTCCTAAAGAATGGTATCTATGGTTCATTCTATGTAGCATATATGTTCATATAAAATAGAGATTGGCAAAGTATGGCCCGTGGGCCAAATCTGGCTGTGAGTTATGAACTGTTTTTACATTTTTAAAGGGTTTTGAAACAAAAGAAAACAAAGACTATGCCTACATAGCCAATGACAGAAACCAATGAATATATGTATAAGTTAAAAATTACATATTTTAATATAACAAAAATTTTGTCTATTACCTGTTCATAGTTTAAACGTTGAATATCTGAAATTTCTTTTGGCTTTGCATCAAGCATGTAATCTCCTGTAAAGAGAAGTTGCAAAGTTACCCTTTTAAAATATTACTTTTTTTTACTGTTTATAAAGGTAACAGATTTTAATTATAAATTATAGTAATAGGTGACATAAAATTGACCATACATTTCTATTTCAACTGATCCCCATTTCTATTGAGAGAAAATCCATGTTAACTATTTTCTCCAGTCTCACATATTTTTTTAATGTATATAATTCTTTTGAGCTTTTTCTTCCATCTTGAGCATCTTTCATGTCACCATAATAAAGCTCAAAAAAGACTGTACCTAGTTCATTGCTATCAGCAATGTAACAACTATTACCCCATTACTTTTCCAAGAATGGGTGTTATCAGCCTTCTAAATATTTGCCATTGTGAGAAGTAAACAAAATTGTTTTTGCATTTAAAAATTTGATAATTTTTTATGTGTATTTTTATTTGGTATCACCTATTTAATATGACTATTAGTATATGTGCCAGCTTTTAAATATATGTAGCACCATTTTAATATATGCAGTACCTTTTCATCTACATTTTGCCTCTTACTCATTTTTCCAAGAATGGGTGTTATCAGCCTTCTAAATATTTGCCATTCTGAGAAGTAAACAAAATTGTTTTTGCATTTAAAAATTTGATGTCTTTTATATATGTATTTTAATTTGGTATCATCTTTTTAATATATGTATGACATTTAGCATATGTGCCACCTTTTAAATATATATAGAACCACTTTAATATATACAATACTTTTTTATTTTTTGCTTTTAAATTATGTATTATATGTATTTCTTTGGCTGTCTATATAAGCATCATTTTTTCCTGCTGAAGTATAAAAGCTCTTTTATAATTAGAGGAATTAGAACATTTCCTCTTATATGCAGTAATTTTTCTTCCCCTCATACTGGCTTCTGACTTTATGGTGATCCTTTTTTGTCTATTTTTTTGCCATACAGAAATATTTGATTTTAAGCTTTAATTTTATTATTTTTCCTCTTCACCTATTTCACCCATCTCCCACACCACCTTCCTCTCCAGGACAACCACCATCTGTTTTCTGTGTTTATGAGTCTAAGAAACATTTAATTTTAAAATTCTTCCACTATAGCTGTTGAGTTGGATGTCATGTTCAGAAAGATCTTTACCTCTTAAGAGTTCTTAAGAGTTAACAGAAATTCTAACATTCACATATGTTTTCTTCATGCAATTCTGTTTGTCTTTTAACATTAAATCTTTAGTTTGTCTGGAAATTATTTTGATATAAAACAGTGATATATGAAACCAACTTATTACTTAGCCTTCCAAATCTCTAGCATGAAGAAATATTTTTAAATATAGATTTTGTTTCCTAATAAAAAATAAACTGCTAAAGACTGCATCAGGTATTCTCTTAAGCTTTCTGATCCTGATAACAAAAGAATTCTTATGAACATCAAAATCGTATTATTTATTCTTTTAATCAGAACTTTAAGATAGTAAAATTTAACTCATAATGATTTTATTCTGCATAGGTACAATAACTCCAAAAGCACTAAATTAATGGATTCAGACAAATATAAGCAAGTCCATTTAACAAATATTTCAGTCCTTACTATACGTGGCACATTAATTTATATGATGAGGTTTTGAAATAGCATTTAACTGGAAACAATGCTTTGAGTAAATTCTATACATTATTTTTTCAAATAATTGAGAATATCACTGCTATATTTATAAGTGGAGTCAGGATGCAAAACATGATATAATTTAATATTAAATGACCCTGGGGATTGGGAATTCAAGAAGGTGGCATGAGAGGTGAGATGGAGAGCACCTCCCAAAACACAAACAGTACAAAAATATAGTTAATTAACACAACTAACTTTAAAACACTAACAAGAAGGCTGAAGCAGACTGCATACACACCTCACGAACAGAGCAGATCTCACAAAACAGGGTAATACACGAAAGCCAAGCCTTAATGTGGGGGGGGGGGATCGAAGCCCTTCCCCCACCCCAGCTCACCAGCGGGAGGAAGAGAAACGGAGCAGGGGAGGGGTTGGAAGCCTGGGACTGCTGAACACCTAGCCCTTTTTGAGCAGAAACCTATAGTGTGTGGTGCTCTGGACGTTGGGGAGCTCGGACAGGTGGAGTGCTTGAGAAACTGACATTCCGCCGTTGGTAGAGGAGGGGATCCATATCAGGCAGCTCAGTGTCAGGGGAAAGGCAGACGTCTGAGACTCTTTCTAGCAGCTAAAGGGCTCCTGAAGGGGCGGGGATTCGGCGGAGCTTGTTGTATGTGAGAAGGGAGAGAGGGACAGGGTTAAGGTTGTCTGGACTTGCTCTACCGAGCTGCTTGGGAAATTTGAGGAGCTTCAGGTGCTCCATCACCCTGGCTGCCTACTCAGCTCCAAGCCTGCTGCACCTTCCTTCTAGCCTGCTGGCAGCAGTTAGCAAACTGGCAGTCACTTTGCTGGTGTCAGGCCAGAGGGAGGCCCCGCCTGCAACAGCTAGAGACACAAAGCACAGAGGCTTACACGTGTGTGCTTAGCCCACTGGCTCTGACACTGGAGACAGGCACCACAGACGGGAATCAGGAAACAGATCTTTCCTCCCCACAGGCACCAGCTCTGCTCCCCTACGACCCCCAACCTCACTCTGGGCTCCAGCTCCAGAGACTGGAGATTCCACACACTAGTGGGCACCACACAGAAATATGAAATGTCAAAAGAACATGGTTCAGACCAAAATATCACAAACCCCAGAAGAGGACCAAATGATACCGAACTCAAAATCGTCCTGAAAGAGAGTTCAAAGCAAAAATTATAAACATGCTTACGGAGGTACAGAAAAATATTCAAGAACTCAGGGATGAATTTAAGACAGAGATTCAATCATTAAGAAATTCCATATCTGAAATGAAACATACAATGGAGGGAAAGCAGATTAGATGTAGTAAAAGAGACGGTAAATGGAACAGAAATTAGAGAAGATGAATACAAAGAAACTGAGGCACTGAGAGAAAAAAGAATCTCTAAGAATGAAAGAATATTGAGAGAACTGTGTGACCAATCCAAACGCAACAATATTTGCATTATGGGGGTACCAGAAGAAGAAGAGACAGAGAAAGGGACAGAAAATGTCTTTGAGGAGGTGATTGCTGAAAATATTCCCAATCTGGGGAAGGAGATAGTCTCTCAAGCCATGGAGGTGCACAGATCTCCCAACACAAAGGACCCAAGGAAGACAATATCAAGACATATAATAATTAAAATGGCAAAGATCAAGGATAAGGACAGACTTTTAAAAGCAGCTAGAGAGAGAAAAAAGATCACATACAAAGGAAAACCCATCAGGCTATCATCAGACTTCTCAACAGAAATCTTACAGGCCAGAAGGGAGTGGCATGATATATTTAATGCAATGAAGCAGAAGGGCCTTGAACCAAGAATACTCTACCCAGTAAGGTTATCATTTAAATTTGAAAGAGGGATTAAACAATTTTCAGATAACCAAAAGCTGAGAGAACTGACCTTCCACAAATCACCTCTACAGTGCATTTTGGAGGGAATCCTATAGATGGAAGTATTCCTAAGGCTAAACAGATGTCACCCAAGGAAAGACAGAGTATAGAATATAATTCATAACATACAAAGAATGGAGGAGGAAGAAAAAAAGAGGAAAAAAAAAGAACCTTTAGGTTGTGTTTGTAATAGTATACGAAGTAAGTTAAATTAGACTGTTAGATAGTAAGGGAATTACCCTTGAACCTTTCGTAACCACAAATCTAAAGCCTGCAATGGCAATACGTACATACCTAATGGATAATCACCCTAAATGTAAATGGTCTAAATGCATCAATCAAAAGACATACAATGACTGAGTGGATAAAAAAACAAGACCCATCTATATGCGGCCTACAAGAGCCTCACTTCAAACCCAAAGAGATACACAGACTGAAAGTAAGGGTTGGAAAAAAATATTTCATGCAACTAACGGAGAAAAAAGCAGGAGTTGCAGTACTTGTATCAGACAAAATAGACTTCAAAACAAAGAAAGTCACAAGAGACAAAGAAGGACAGTACATAATGTTCAAACGGTCAGTCCAATAAGAGGATATAACTATTATAAATATCTATGCACCCAACACAGGATCACCTACACATTTGAAACAAATACTAACAGAATTAAAGGGGGAAATAGAATGCAATGCATTCATTTTAGGAGACTTCAACACACCACTCACTCCAAAGGACAAATCAACCAGACAGAAAATAAGCAAAGAGACAGACGCACTGAACAGCGAATTAGAACAGATGGACCTAAAGGACATCTACAGAACATTCCATCCAAAAGCAACACGATACACATTATCTCAAGTGCACATGGAACATTTTCAAGAATAGATCATATATTAGGCCACAAAAAAGAACCTCAGTAAATACAAAAAGATTGAAATTGTACCAACCAGCTTCTCAGATCACAAAGATATGAAACTAGAAATAAATTACACAAAGAAAACAAAAAAGCCCAGAAACACACAGAGGCTTAATTACATAGTCCTAAATAATCAATGAATCAATGAGCAAATACAAACAGAGATCAAGCAATATATGGAGACAAATGAAAACAATAATTCAACACCACAAAATCTGTGGGATGTAACGGAGGCTGTGCTAAGAGGGAAATATAGTGCAATACAGGCCTACCTCAGGAAAGAAGAACAATCTCAAATGAATAGTCTAAACTCTCATTTAATGAAACTAGAAAAGGAAGAACAAATGAGGCCCAAAGTCAGTAGAAGGATGGACATAATAAAGATTAAAGCAGAAATAAATAAAATTGAGAAGAATAAAACAGTAGAAAGAATCAATGAAAGCAGGAGCTGGTTCTTTGAGAAAATAAACAAAATAGATAAACCCCTAGCCAGACTTATCAAGAAAAAAAGAGAATCTACACACATAAACAGAATCAGAAATGAGAAAGGAAAAATCACTATGGACACTACAGAAATACAAAGAATAATGAGAAAATACTATGAAAAATTATATGGTAACAAACTGGATAACCTAGAAGAAATGCACAACTTTCTAGAAAAATACAACCTTCCAAGGCTGACCCAGGAAGGAACTGAGTATCTGTATAGACCAATTACCAGCAAAGAAATTGAATTGGTAAACAAAAAACGACTTAAGCTACGCTGATGGACAGTGACTGTAATGGGGTTGGGGGGGGACCTGATGAAGGGGCAGTTTAATAACCGTAATATTGCACATGTAATTGTAGATTAATGATAATTAAAAAAAAAACGACTTAAGAACAAAACTCCTGAACCAGATGGTTTCACTGCTGAATTTTATCAAACATTTAGTGAACCGAATACCCATCCTCATTAAAGTTCTTCAAAAAGCAGAACAGGAGGGAATTGTCCCAAATTCATTCTACGAGGCCAAAGACACCAAAAAGAAAGAAAATTACAGACCAATATCCCTGATGAACATAGATGCAAAAGTACTCAACAAAATATTAGCAAATTGAATTAAAAAATACATTAAAAAGATCATCCATCAGGATCAAGTGGTATTCATCCCAGGGATGCAAGGACGGTACAACATTCGAGAATCCATCAACATCATCCACCACATCAACAAAAAGAAGGACAAAAACCACATGATCATCTCCATAGATGCTGAAAAAGCATTTGACAAAATTCAACATCCATTCCTGATAAAAACTCTCAACAAAATGAGTGTAGAGGGCAAGTACCTCAACATCATAAAGGCCATAAATGAGAAACCCACAGCCAAATTATACTTAACAGCAAGAAGCTGAAAGCTTTTCATTTAAGATCGGGAACAAGATAAGGATGCCCACTCTCCCCACTTTTATTCAACATAGTTCTGGAATTCCTAGCCATGGCAATCAGACAACACAAAGAAATAAAAGGCCTCCAGATTGGCAAGGAAGAAGTCAAACTGTCCCTGTTTGCAGATGACATGATACTGAACATAAATAACCCTAAAGAATCCACTCCAAAACTATTAGATCTAATATCTGAATTCAGCAAAGTTGCGGGATACAAAATTATTACAGAAAAATCTGTTGCATTCATATACACTTACGATAAACTAGCACAAAGAGAAATCAGGAAAACAATACCATTCACAATTGCATCAAAAAGAATAAAATACCTAGGAATAAACCTAACAAAGGAAGTGAAAGACCTATACACTAATACTACAAGACACTCTTAAGAGAAATTAATGAGGACACTAATAAATGGAAATTCATCCCATGCTCTTGGCTAGGAAGAATTAATATTGTCAAAATGGCCATCCTGCCTAAAGCAATCTACAGATTCAATGGAATCCCTATCAAAATACCTACAGTATTCTTCAGTGAACTAGAGGAAATAGTTCTAAAATTCATATAGAACCAGAAAAGACCCCGAATAACCAAAGAAATCCTGAGAAGGAAGAATAAAGCAGGGGGAATTATGTCCCTGACTTCAAGCTCTACTACAAAGCCACAGTAATCAAGACAATTTAGTACTGGCACAAGAACAGACCAGTGGAACAGAATAGAGTCCAGATATTAACCCAAACATAGATGGTCAATTAATATACGAAAAAAGAGCCATGGATATACAATGGGGAAATGACAGCCTCTTCAACAGCTTGTGTTGGCAAAACTGGACAGCTACATGTAAGAGAATGAAACTGGATCATTGTCTAACCCCATACACAAAATTAAACTCAAAACAGATCAAAGATCTGAATATTAAGTCATGAAACTATAAAACTCATAGAAAAAAACATCAGAAAAAATCTCTTAGACATAAACATGAGCAACTTCTTCATGAACATATCTCCCGGGCAAGGGAAACAAAAGGAAAAATGAACAAGTGGGACTATATCAAACTAAAAGCCTTCTGTACAGCAAAGGATATTATCAGTAGAACAAAAAGCTGTCATATAGTATGGGAGAATATATTCATAAATGACATATCCGATAAGGGTTTGACATTCAAATTATATAAAGAGCTCACACACCTCAACCAACAAAAAGCAAATAAGCCAATTTAAAATTGGGCAGAGGATCTGAACAGACACTTCTCCTAAGAAGAAATTCAGATGGCCAACAGGCAAGTGAAAAGATGCTCCACATCGCTAATCATCAGAGAAATGCAAATTAAAACCACAATGAGATATCACCTCACACCAGTTAGGATGGCTGCCTTCCAAAAGACAAACAACAACAAATGTTGGCAAGGATGTGGATAAAGGGGAACCCTCCTACATTGCTGGTAGGAATGTAAATTAGTTCAACCATTGTGGAAAGCAGTATGGAGGTTCCTCAAAAAATTAAAAATAGAAATACCATTTGACCCAGAAATCCCACTCCTAGGAATTTACCCTAAGAATGCAGCAGCCCAGTTTGAAAAAGACATATGCACCCCTATGTTTATCACAGCACTATTTACAATAGCCATGGAATGGAAGCAACCTAAGTGTCCATCAGTAGATGAATGGATAAAGAAGATGTGGTACATATACACAATGGAATATTATTCAGCCATAAGAAGAAAACAAATCCTCCCATTTGCAACAACATGGATGGAGCTAAAGGGTATTATGCTCAGTGAAATAAGCCAAGCGGGGAAAGTCAAGTATCAAATGATTTCACTCATATGTGGAGTATAAGAACAAAGAAAAAAACTGAAGGAACAAAACAGCAGTAGACTCACAGAACCCAAGAATGGACTAACAGTTATCAAAGGGAAAGGGACTGGGGAAGATGGGTGGGAAGGGAGGGACAAGGGGGAAGTGGGCTATTACAATTAGCACACATAATGTAGCAGGGGTGGGGGTGGGGTGGGGTGGGGGGATACGGGGAAGACAGTAAAACACAGAGAAGTCAAGTAGTGATTGTATATCATCTTACTATGCTGATGGACAGTGACTGCAATGGGGTGTGTGGTGGGGACTTGATAACAGCGAGAGTCTAGTAACCGTAATGTTGCTCATGTAACTGTATTTTAATAATAGCGAAAAAGAAACAAATGACCCTGGAAATGCTATCATAGATTAAACCTTAGCTGCTAAGTGTAGAATAATTATTAGGAAAGACTCATATAAGCAACTCCACTTTTCCTGACGTTAGGGAAGATCTCTGGACAAGAGAAGAATAGCCTGTCCAAGGTAGGCAGCCTCTTAAAGAATCTCAATGATCCCCATCTCCTGCTATTCACACCTTTGAATAATATTCCCTTGAGTGTGGATTGGACTTACTGACTCACTCCCACTGATTATGAAATTAGAATACAAAATATTATGGTTTTCCTCATGGTGCTGTCTCACTTGCTTACTCTGAGGCAAGCCAGTTGCCCCGTTCTGAGCTGTCTTAAGGATAGGCCTGAATGGCAAAGGAGGCATCTGGTTACTGTCTGCAAAGAACTAAGGACCTCAGTCCAATAGCCTATGAAGAACTGGATTCTGCCAAAAACCACGTGAGTAAGGAAGAATGGAAACAGATCCTCCTGAGTTGGGCCTCGAGATGAGACTTCAGCCCTGGATAGTACCCTCATGAGATAACTTGAGCCAGAGTCACTCAGCTAAGCCGTGCCCAGCTTCTAACCTACAGATGCTGTCAGATAATGCAAGTTCATTGTTTTAAGCCACTAAATTTGGGGATGATGTTATGCAGCAATAGATATCTATCTTTTTAGGAAAATATGTAATAGAAGAATCAGGTATTTTTAAAAGGCTGAATTTGAGTATCTAAGGGGGCATCTTTAAGTTTCAGATATCTAAATAAGCCATCTCTTAAGAGTGAAGTTTTATCTAGCTTTTCTAACCTTTAGATCTGAAATTGGTCAACAATACTATTTCAATCAAAAAATATTTATTGAGAGTCCATTAAATGTTTAGTAATGGATTAAAACAAATAATAGGAAATTAATGCTTCTTTTAAGACTAGTAATTCGGCTGGGCAAAAAACATACAGGAAACAGAATAAGGTAAGGATAAAGCATAACATAGTTTAAAATGTATTCAATGCCTTAACTACCAAATGATTTTGAAGAGATCGATAAAGCCTGTAGCACTTAGAAATATCTTTTGGAAGGGGTAATATCTAAATTGGATTCAGAAAAATTGGCAGAAGTTGGTAAGACAGTGATGGAAAAAGCATTCTTTGAGAGAGAAAGAATGATGGAAAAAGCACATACAAGAAACATCACTCTGTATGGACAGCTAATGGAAAGGTTATACATAGACTTCTATTGTAGAGTGCTGGGAAATACGTCTGGGCAAGTACACTTGGTCAGATGATACACTGTCATAATAAGTTGACAAGATTGGCTGTGAAAAATTATAAGGGATTTTTATGTTTTATGTTTTTAAGTAGACAAGTGAAGAATGAAATAGATGCTTTAGGAAGATAACACTGGTAAGCAGGCTAATTTGGAGGGGAGAGGAAACTCAGAGTTTGCAATAAATCATGTTGTGAAGTATCACTATACAAGGAGAGGAAAGAACTTGAGAGAAAGAATCCCCAAGACTTTTGCTACTAATGGGATATTCCAGACAAACAGAAATAAAGAAATAAAAACCTGACAGGGAGAGAGGGTTTGGCAATAGTTAGCTATCCCAGTTCAGCATTTGGAGAAGAGGAGATACAGTTAAAACTGGGCAAAATTAAAATCCTTCAACACTGACCTCCCTCTGTAGTATTTATATTCAAGATACAAATTACCTTTTTTAAAGTCAAACACCACCACCTTTCCAACAGTTTTTTTCCTCACTATCATACTATGTTAGTCTCATCATCATACAAACTAGTTTGGATGATTAAAGTCACAGTATACATTACAGTTTGTGTTGTGTTTTTACATTACCTTCCTACTCATTTTCTGTCTTCCACCTACACTTTTACCCCACTTGATTTTATTAGAACTCTTAGCACTTCTGAGGTGTTCCTAGTTTGTCATGTTACTTTGTCTATGCCAAACCTTCCAAAAAATCATGTCCATGTTTGGCTCTGCTTTAATACTCTAGTAATAGAAATTCCTAAATTACAATACATTCCTCTTCTGACCTTTGCCAATTAAAATCTCCATTCCCTTTTGGCTCTCAGCTAGGTACTAGGAAAGCAATTAATGATTTTTCTTACAATCTTTCTACTAGTGTTTGATTATTAACTCAAAAGCATCTCTGGTAACCTCAAGAGGAGAAAATCTGAGTAGTTTGGAAAATTAAGCAATTTGTTCTGGAAGGACTGGCACTGAATAAAGTTTACTTTTGGTGAGGCAGTCTTCAGAATTTATTTTTTCACATCACTCTTGCTTACTTCTCCCCCACCTTCCATTAGGATCATATTACTTTCATGCTACTCCTAGTAGCTCTAACTCCTCACCCAGTACTTCCAAAGTTCTTCAGCTACCTCAGATCTAGATATTTCTTCAATTTTTCTTTTTCCCAATTAAAATTCTACACCTCCATTGGAGGAAAATTCTCCAATGCTTCCTGAGGGTTTTGGCAGCTAACAGATGAACTTACTATACCAAGATGTGGTAATTATTTTTTTTCCAAGAAAAATAGCATGTTAACATTTTCACAGTACTGTGCACTTCTGCAGCTACACTGACTTCATTGTTGACACTCCCAAATAACTTGCCTATGGTACGTGCTTAGTAAATATTTGCTGGATAAGAAAGAGAAAAAGAAAAAGACAAGTAGTGGAAATTTCAAATATTACATCAAAAACACTTCTGAATCTCACTACGCTGATGGACAGTGACTGTAATGGGGTTGGTGGGGGGGACTTGATGAAGGGGGTAGTTTAATAATCATAATATTGCACATGCAATTGTAGATTAATGATCCAAAATAAATTATTTTAAAAATTAAAAAAAAAGAATAAAGGTAATGGATATTTCTTATCTAAAAAAAAACACTTCTGAGTGGTGGAGAGGGAGGAAGAATATACTTTTGAGTCTATAAGCCTTCCAGCATTCTTTAAATTATGTAAGAAGGGGCCCAGATGGAGACAAAACATTATTTAACCTCTCTGAGCTTTGGTTTCCTCATCTGTAAAATAAGAGACATTACAATTTGTGATGCTTTTATTTGCACTCCAGTCTTACCCTTTTGTACTATTAGTATTTCCACACTTTGCCCTCTGGCTCTGCTCATAGTTACAGGAACTAACAAGTAAAAGAGTTCATTTGTCTTAGAGGGTAGGCAGACCAAGGCAAGAGTGGGAAGGAGGTTAGGTAAATGGCACCAACCTATGATAGCACAGAGAGCAGGGCCAGAATGAAGTTCTATGGAGCAGCAGCACAGTTTAGGTTAGCACTGTCCAATAGAAAAAGAAAACAAGCCACAAATGCAAGCCCATATGTAACTTTAAATTTTCTAGTGGCCACATTAAAAAAAGTAAAAAGAAACAGATGAAATTTTAATAACGTATTTTATTTAGCCCAATATATTAAAAATATTATCATTTCAACATAAAAAATTGGTATTTTAAATTCTCTTTTTTGCACTAAGTCTTTCAAATCCAGTGTATAATTTTACACTTACAGAATATCTCAAGTCATACTGGCAACATTTCAAGTACTCAGTAGTACACTGGCCAGTGGCTACTATATAGGACAGTGCCAGTTTAGGTGATTATGGTCATGACCTGAGAAGAAAGAAAGTAGGGCAGACAGTGGTTGGATACAGAAGAAATGGACAGGAAATGGGGCTCAGAAATATTTGTTTTCATCACTTAAATTATATATAAGGCATTCATATATCTGTTGATATTTGGCTCTATCTGAACTACTGTTACTATTTCCTAATTGGTCTCAACCAGACCATCTTAAAAACTATATTTAACATGTTATGTACTCCACTTAAGAAACTAAAATAGATTAAATGACCTAATAGTAAACCTAAACTCCTCTGCCTGGCTCCCAGGACTCTTCAATTTAGCTGCGGCCTACCTCATCCGATCTCCATTCCTGTAACCATACAACATGCAGACTTCCAATTACAGTCCAATTGTACTCATTCACCATTCCTCTAAATATGCCTTACACATTTCACCTCTGCTTGAGCTTAAAATAGTTTCCACCTAGCCCTATAACATTCTTTCTACATCTTTACGAGGGTCTAGATTCAAACTATACTTTAAAACCCACAAGTCACATGTTTTCCATTAAGCATTTTTCTACTCCTCACCCACTTCCCATACCCATCTGCAGCCAAATTTCTTAAAATTACAATTTGTGATGCAGGTGCCACATTTGTCCCAGGTGCCACAATTAGGGATGTATTTGAACCCCATCCCCACAACCATCGGGGATGAATCACTTTTCAGCCACCATGTCTTCAAATTCATCTGCATTAAACTTAGTAAAACCCCATGTCTTAGAGATGTGGACTTTCTGGTGGTCAGGGAACTTGAATTTGGCCCTGCGTAAGGCCTCAATCACATGACCCTTGTTCTGCAGCTTTGTGTGGATGTATCTGATGACCTGGCCAATGTGGACCTTGGCCGCTGCTCCATGGGGCTTTCCAAAGGCACACCGCATACAGTCCCAGCACAAGACATCTTGTTGATGTGGATGACGTGAGAGGGGTGAGGCTTCATTCCGATGTCAAAGCCATCTTTGCCACAGCTTTTTACCATGTATTTGTGGGCATAAATATGGGCAGCATTCAGGGCTTCAGAGGACAGCTGTTTATATTCATCTGACATCATGTGGCCAGAGTAGGAACTCATCCACTTGTGCCTTTCACCCTGGTCAAAGATGCAGATCTTGAATAGGGACACCTCAGCAAAAGTGAATTTTGGTATAGCTTGTTCTTACTATACTAGTAACACCAAGCTAGCCATACCAGGATCTTCAGTGGCACACCAAAGGCAAAGAGCTCTTCTCTTTTCATACTCTCTCTCTTAATGACCTCAACAATTTCCACAGATTTAAATACTATTTTTATACTGATGACTCCCAAATTCTTATCTTAGAAGGAATGGACTAAAGATGGCAGCATGAGAGGTGAGACAGAGGCTTCCTCCTAAAACCACATATAATATGAAAATATAACTAATACAACTACTCTTGAAAGAGCAACAGGAAAGAGGACTGCAACAAACTGCATAAACCTGGAGACAAGAGCAGACCCCACGGAAAAGGGTAATGTACTAAAAGTGTGGTCCTGTGGGATCCAAGCCCTTCCCCCACCCCAGCTCACCAGCAAGAGGAAGAGGAACTGAGCAGGGAGGGAGTGGAGATCTGGGACTGCTGAATACCTAACTGTGGAGATGTGCTCTTGGAGCATAAACCTACATTTATTTCATGGTGCTTACATGATACTCTCATAATTAGGGGGTTGGAAAGCTAAGACACGCAGAATTCCTGGAGAGACTACGATTCCTGCTGCTTGTGGAAAGTAGGGATCCATATCCAGATGCTCTGGGACAAAAGAAAGGCGGGCAGTCTGAGAGACTTCCTAACAAAGAAGCCCTTAGCAAGAGCGCTGCTAAAGGGGCAAGGATTGCACAGAGTTTACTCCTCAAGAGAACGGACAGGTAGACAAAATTGTCTGAGTGCACTCTGCCCAGCAGATTGGGAGCTTTCACAATCTTCAGGTGCTCCAGCTCCCTGGCTGCCTACACAGCTCCAAGAACCCCTTCTGTGATGACCGGCATAGCAGCCGGGAAGCAAGAAACAGCTCTTTCCTCCGCCGAGGCACCAATACCACTCCCCTGCAATCCCTAACATTCCTTCAGGGGCTGAGCACCTCCAAGGAGTAGAGCTTCTGGACACTAGAGGGCGCCATACACAAATATGAAACGCCAAAGGAACCTGGTCCAGAGTAAAATTATTAATACAACTCCTGAAAAGATTAAATGATATAGACCTCATGACTCTCCCTGAAAGGGAGTTCAAAATAAAAATCATTAACAAGCTCATGGAGGCATGGAAAGATATTCAAGAACTCAGGAATGAATTATGGTCGGAGATCCAATCACTGAGCAGCACAATGGATGGTATTAAAAGCAGATTGGATACGGTGGAGGAGACGATAAATGAAATAGAAACTAGAGAAGAGGAATACAAAGAAGCTGAGGCACAGAGAGAAAAAAGGATCTCTAAGAATGAAACAATATTGAGAGAAGTGTGTGACCAATCCAAATGGAACAATATTCGCATTATATTACCAGAGAAGAAGAGAGAAAAAAAGGGATAGAAAGTGTCTTTGAGGAGGTGATTGCTGAAAACTTACCCAATCTGGGGAAGGAGATAGTCTCTCAGGCAATAGAGATGCGCAGATCTCCCAACACAAGGGACCCAAGGAAGACAACATCAAGACATATAGTAATTAAAATGGCAAAGATCAAAGATAAGGACAGACTATTAAAAGCAGCAGCAGGGAGAGAGAGAAATAAGATCACATACAAAGGAAAGCCCATCAGGCTACCATCAGAATTCTCAGCAGAAACCTTACAGGCCAGAAGGGAGTGGCATGATGCATTTAATGCAATGAAGCAGAAGGGCCTTCAACCAAGATTACTTTATTCTGCAAAATTACATTTAAATTTGAAGGAGGGATTAAATTCCCAGATAAGCAAAAGCTGAGAGAATTTACCTCCAACAAACCATCTCTACACTGTATTTTGGAGGGACTGCTATAGATGGAAGGGTTCCTATGGTTTAATACCTGTCACCAGAGGTAATAAAACCACAGGAAACAAAGTAGAACAGCTAATTACTAAGAAAATGCAAAATTAAATTAACTAACCCCAAAGTCAATCAAGGGATAGACAAACAGTACAGAATATAATACCTAATATATAAAGAATGGAGGAGGAAGAAAAAGGAGGAGGAAAAAAAAACAAACAAAAAAAGAACCTTTAGATTGTGTTTGTAATAGCATATTAAGTGAGTTAAGTTAGACTCTTAGATAGTAAGGAAGTTAACCTTGAACCTTTGGTAACCATGAACTTCAAGCCTGCAATAAGTACATATCTATCCATAATCACCCTAAATGTAAATGGACTAACTGCACCAGTCAAAAGACATAGAGTCACTGAACGGATAAAAAAAACAAGACCAATCTATATGCTGCCTTCAAGAGACCCACTTTAAACCCAAAGACATACACAGACTAAAACTGAAGGGATGGAGTAAGATATTTTATGCAACTAATAGGGAGAAAAAAGCAGCAGCTGTAGTGCTTATATCAGACAAAATACACTTCAAAACAAAGAAAGTGACAAGAGACAAAGAAGGACATTACATAATGATAAAAGGGTCAATCCAACAAGAAGATATAACCATTATAAATATCTATGGACCCAACACAGGAGCTCGTACATATGTGAAACAAATACTAACAGAATTAAAGGGGGAAATAGAATGCAATGCATTCATTCTAAGAGACTTCAACACACCACTCACTCTGAAGGACAGATCAACCAGACAGAAAATAAGTAAGGAGACAGAGGCACTGAACAACACATTAGAACAGTTGGACCTAACAAAAATACACAGAAATCTAAACCCCAAAGCAGCAGAATACACATTCTTTTCAAGTGCACATGGAACATTTTTAAGAATAGATCCTACACTAGGCCACAAAAAGAGCCTCAGTAAATTTAAAAAGACTGAAATTGTACCAACCAGTTTCTCAGACCAACAGAATGAAATTAGAAATGAATTTCGCAAAGAAAATGAAAAATCCCACAAACACATGGAGGCTTAATAACATGCTCCTAAATAATCAGTGGATCAAGGACCAAATAAAAACAGAGATCAAGCAATACATGGAGACAAATGACAACAATAATTCAGCACCGCAAAATCTGTGGGACACAGTGAAGGCCGTGCTAAGAGGAAAGTATATTGCAATACAGGCCTACCTCAGGAAAGAACAACATTCCCATATAAGCAGTCTAAACTCACAATTCACGAAACAAGAAAAAGAAGAACAAATGAGACGCAAAGACAGTAGAAGGGACATAATAAAGATTAGAGCAGAAATAAATAAAATCGAGAAGAATAAAACAATAGAAAGGATCAATGAAAGCAAGAGCTGGTTCTTCGAGAAAATAAACAAAATAGATAAACCCTAGCCAGACTAATCAAGAAAAAAAGAGAGTCTACTCACATAAACATAATCAGAAATGAGAGAGGAAAAATCACTACGGACACCACAAAAATACAAAGAACTATTTGAGAATACTATGAAAAATTATATGCTAACAAACTGGATAACCTAGAGGAAACAGACAACTTTCTAGAAAAATACAACCTTCCAAGGCTGGTCCAGAAAGAAACAGAAAATGTCAACAGACCAATTACCAGGAACGAAATTGAACTGCCAGTCAAAAACCTACCTAAGAGAGCTCTGGGAAGATGCGATGTGCACAAGGCAGCGGAAATCTCCTCCCAAAACTATATATATCTATGAAAATACAGCAAATACAACTATTCCAAAAAGAGAGACTAGAATACACAGGAATGCGCACAGCATGCATCTGCACCTGACAGGACTTGGCAACCCGCGAGGCGGGTAACATAGGGAGCCGGGACCCAGCGGGACCCGAGCACGCCCCCACACCAGCGCACCGGCGGGAGGAGAGGATTTTGAGCTGGGAGGGAGTGGAAATACAGGCCTGCGAAATAACCAGCCCTGGTGATATGCGCCGGGAGTGCTGACACACATCGCGCAGTGCAGCGAAGATTGGAGAGGCAGAAGGTGCAGGTTTTGAGCTGGGAATGCGCACAGATCCTTGCACCCGGATCCCAGGACAAAAGAAAAGCGCGCGCTTGTTTCAGCGGTCTTACGATCGTCCCAGCAACTCAGCCCAGCAGGCTGGGACTACTGAGGAATTTCGGACACCTTGGCTGGTGACTGGGAAAAAGTAGCCGCACTGAAAATTCACACAGAGAACAATAGCCTCCCATTCGTTCCCGCCCAGCCAGAGCTGCAAAAGGCCCAGCAGAGCAGCGCGGCTGCGGCGGCACAATAGGGGAGCAACAGCGCCACCTACAGCATCCTTACAGAAACTACTCCCAGTGGGCTTTTTTTTTCCCTTCTTTTCTTTTCTTTCGTTGTACTTTTCTCTTTCCTTTCTCTTCCTTCTTTTTTTTTTCTTAAGTCTTAAAGAGCCCACGTGACATATGTGGCACCTGCCAGTGACCACTTCTATCGTCATGAAAAGACAGAGGAATATGGTACAGACAAAGCTCATCCAGACAACACCAGAGAGGGAGACTGAAGGGATGGAAATGCACAATCTTCCTGAAAAAGAATTCAGAATAAAATTCATAACCATGTTGATGGATCTGCAGAAATATCCAAAAACTGAGGGAGGAAGTGAGTGAAGTCAGGAAAGACAATGCAGAAATGAGACAAGCCATCAACGGACTTAGCAGCACATGAGACGAGATGCAAGAGACTGTTAATGCAATAGAAATTAGAGAACAGGAATACAGAGAAGCTGAGGCAGAGAGAGATAAAAGGATCTCTAGGAATGAAAGAATATTAAGAGAACTGTGTGACCAATCCAAACGGAACAATATTTGCATTATACGAGTACCAGTGTAAGAGGAGAGAGAAAAAGGGATAGAAAGTGTCTTTGAAGAAATAATTGCTGAAAACTTCCCCATGCTGGGGAAGGAAATAGTCTCGCAGTCCACAGAAGTCCACAGATCTCCCAACACAAGGGACCCAAGTAAGACAACACCAAGACACATAATAATTAAAATGGCAAAGATAAAAGATAAGGACAGAGTATTAAAGGCAGCTAGAGAGAGAAAAAAGATCACCTACAAAGGAAAACCCATCAGACTATCATCAGACTTCTCAACAGAAACCCTAAAGGTCAGAAGAGAATGGTATGATATATTCAATGTAATGAAACAGAAGGGACTCGACCAAGAATATGGCATGCAGCACGATTATCATTTAAATATGATGGAGGGATTTAAACAATTTCCAGATAAGCAAAAGCTGAGAGAATTTGCCTCCCACAACCCATCTCTACAGTGTATTTTGGAGGGACTGCTATAGATGGAAGTGTTCCTACAGATTAATAGCTGTCACCAGAGGTAATAAAACAACAGCAAAGGAAACAGAACAGCTAATTACTAAGAAAATGCAAAATTAAATTAACTCTTCCCAAAGTCAATCAAGGGATAGACAAACAGTACAAAATATGATACCTAATATATAGAACGGAATAGAAAGAAAAAGGAGGAAACAAACAAACAAACAAACAAAAAAAGTACCTTTAGATTGTATTTGTGATAGCATATTAAGTTAGTTGTTAGACTTTTAGATAGTAGGGAAGATAACCTGGAACCTTTGGTAACCACGAATCTGAAGCCTGCAATGCCAATAAGTACATACCGATCCATAATCACCCTAAATGTAAATGGACTGAATGCACCAGTCAAAAGACATAGAGTCATTAAATGGATAAAAAAACAAGACCCATCTATATGCTGCCTTCAAGAGACTCACTTTAAACCCAAAGACATACACAGACTAAAAGTGAAGGGATGGAAAAAGATATTTCATGCAAACAACAAGGGGAAAAAAGAAGGTGTTGCAGTACTTGCATCAGACAAAATAGACTTCAAAATGAAGAAAGCAGCAAGAGATAAAGAAGGACATTACATAATGATAAAGGGTTCAGTCCAACAAGAAGATATAACCATTATAAATATATATGCACCCAACACGGGAGCGCCAGCATAGGTGAAAAAATACTAACAGAATTAAAGGAGGAAATAGACAGCACTGCATTCATTTTAGGATACTTCAACACACCACTCACTCCAAAGGACAGATCAACCAGACAGAGAATAAGTAGACACAGAGGCACTGAACAACACACTAGAACAGATGGACCTAACAGATATCTACAGAACTCTGCACCCAAAAGCAGCAGGATACACATTTTTCTCAGGTGCACATGGAACATTTTCCAGAATAGACCACATACTAGGCCACAAAAAGAACCTCAGTAAAGTCAAAAATATCAAAATTCTACCAACCAACTTCTCAGATCACAATGGTATAAAACTAGAAATAAATTTTAGAAAGAAATCAAAAAGGCTCACAAATACATGGAGACATAACAACATTCTCTTAATTAATCAATGGGTTTATGACCAAATCAAAACAGAAATCAAAGAATATATGGAGACTAATGACAACAACAACACAAAGCCACAGCTTCTGTGGGACGCAGCAAAGGCAGTTCTAAGAGGAAAGTATATTGCAATCCAGGCCTACTTAAAGAAGGAAGAACATTCCCAAATGAATAGTCTAAAGACACAATTACTGAAATTGGAAAAAGAAGAACAAATGAGGCCCAAAGTCACCAGAAGGATGGACATAATAAAGATTAGAGAAGAAATAAATAAAATTGAGAAGAATAAAACAATAGAAAAAAATCAATGAAACCAAGAGCTGGTTCTTTGAAAAAATAAACAAAATAGATAAACCCCTAGCCAGACTCATTAAGAGAAAAAGAGAATCTACACATATAAACAGAATCAGAAATGAGAAAGGAAAAATCACGACGGACCCCACAGAAATACAAAGAATCATAAGAGAATATTATGAGAATGTATATGCTAACAAGCTGGAAAACATAGAAGAAATGGACAACTTCTTAGAAAAATACAACCTTCCAAGACTGACCAAGCAAGAAACAGAAAACTTTAACAGACCAATCACCAGCAAAGAAATTGCATCGGTAATCAAAGTACAACCCAAGAATAAAGCCCCGGACCAGATGGATTCACCTCTGAATTCTACCAGACATATAGAGAAGAAATAACACTGATTCTCCTTAAAGTTTTCCATAAAATAGAAGAGGAGGGAATACTTCCAAACTCATTCTATGAAGCCAGCCACACTCTAACACTAAAACGGGGCAAAGACGTCAACAAAAAAGAAAATTACAGACCAATATTCCTGATGAACATAGATGCAAAAATACTCAACAGAATATTAGCAAACCGAATTCAAAAATACATCAAGAGGATCATACACCATGATCAAGTGAGATTCATCCCAGGGATGCAAGGATGATACAACATTTGAAAATCCATCAACATCATCCACCAACCAAATCAACAAAAAGAAGAACAAAAACCACATGATCAATTCATAGATGCTTGAAAAAGAATTTGACAATTTCAGCATGTATTCATGATTAAAACCCTCAACAAAATGGGTTTAGAGGGCAAGTAGCTCAACATCATAAAGGCCATATATGACAAACCCACAGCTAATGTCATACTTAACGGCGAGAAGCTAAAAGCTTTTCATCTAAGATCGGGAATAAGAGAGGGATGCCCACTCTCTCCACTGTTATTCAGCATAGTACTGGAGGTCCTAGCCATGGCAATAAGACAAAAAGAAGACATACAAGGCATCCAGATTGGTAAAGAAGAAGTCCAATTGTCACTATTTGCCGATGACATGACATTGTACAAAAAAAACCCTAAAGACTCCACTCCAAAACTACTAGAACTAATATCTGAATTGAGCAAAGTTGCAGGATACAAAATTAACACACAGAAATATGTGTGTTAATATACTTTCCTATACAATAACAATGAACTAACAGAAAGAGAAATCAGAAAAATTCCATTCACAATTGCATCAAAACGAATAAAATATCTAGGAATAAACCTAATGAAAGAACTGAAAGACCTGTACTCTGAAAACTACAAGACACTCCTAAGAGAAATTAAAGAGGACACTACCAAATGGAAAGGCATCCCATGCTCTTGGCTAGGAACAATAAATATTGTCAAAATGGCTATACTACCCAAAGCAATATACAGATTCAATGCAATCCCTATCAAACTACCAAGAGCTTTCTTCAATGAACTCGAACCAATAATTCTAAAATTCATATGGCACTACAAAAGACCCCGAACAGCCAAAGCAATCCTGAGAAGGAGGAATAAAACAGGGGGAATTACGCTCCCTGACTTCAAGCTCTGTTACAAAGCCACAGTAATCAAGACAATTTGGTATTGGCACAAAAACAGACCCAAAGATCAGTGGAATAGAATAGAAAATCCAAACATTAACCCAAAGACATACAGTCAATTAATATTTGAGAAGGGAGCCTTGGATATACATTGGCGAGATGACGGCCTCTTCAGCAGCTGGTGTTGGAAAACTGGACAGCTACATGTTAGAGAATGAAAT
>JAVSCE010011419.1:0-36487 GCA_032199065.1 Smutsia gigantea | reverse complement strand
CCTGCTGGGAGAGGTGGTTTGGTTGGTTGCTTCTGGATTGGGTGGGGAGGACCCTTAAGGGGGACTGGGTCCCCGGGCTATTGTCCAGCCTGAGCCCCAGCCCCTGTTCTGGGTGCCGGGAAGTTTAGAGGGAAGGGGGGAAAGCTCTCCGGGAAGCCCCGCCCACCCACCCCCCACCACCCCCGCCCCGCGACCCGGGCGAGTCGGTCTGGGGAGGTAGGGGAGCCGGGAGCTTGTTCCCGTGCCATTGCCTGTACCAGCGTCCCCGTTTGAGGTGTCGAGGCAGGGGTCTGGGGGCCTGCCACCAGGGAGCTCGTACCAGGGGCACCCAGTCCCGGGCTCTGCCGCCCTTTGGACTCCCGGCTCGCTCTCTGTCGGAGCCCGCCCGGCCCCAACTCCGAGCAGGCCTCAGCCCGGCTTCCCCGCGCCTAGGCCGGCTCCTGCGCTGGACTGTGTAGGGTGCCAGGGAGCAAAGCTGCGCGACCTGGGCGTGTGCCCCCTGAGAGTCAGGGGCTTCAGTTCCCTCCAGTTCTGCCGCCTGCTTCCGGGCAAAGGTTCGCAGTGCCAGCCCTGAGCTCCGTGAGCCTGGCTCCAAAGGGGGCTGGATTTGGGGCCTTCTCATTGCCACACCTCCTCAGAGCCCTTGTTTAGACTCTGGAGGGTTTGAAGGCTACTTCCCACCCACCCCCATTGTCTGTCATGCCCTTTACTCCTGCCTGGGGAGGGAAGGGGAGAGTGCCTGTCTGCATCTGCTTTCCGACCTACCCACGCCCTAGGGCAGTGTCACTGAGACCCTACTCTGTCACCTTTCCCAGAGAGGGGCTCTGATCTAGGGCTGAGAGATTCTTGGACAAGGAGGAATGAGGCCTTGGGGGAGGGCATCTCAGGGGGGACCTCCCTCCGTATCTTCCCTCTCTCCAGGTAGAGGCAGAACCAGGTCAGGCCTGGACTTGTAGCCCAGGAGAGCGGGCGATAGGAGTGGGGGCTGGACACGGCTCAGAGGGACTGGTGCCGGTGATGGCTTGTCTGTTTGTCCCCTGCGGCCTGGTTCTGTGTGTCTGTCCAGTGCAGGGGGCTGCGACACCTCCTTGGAGGGAATGCTGGGGGCAGCCTGGAGCATGGTGGGAAATCCAAAGTCCCCAAAAGTTAGAGATTTGGGGGAATTACTTCCTCTTCCCTTCCAGAGTCTTATAGCTCCTTTCCAACACCCTCCCCCTATGGATGCCACCCCAGGACATAGTTCTGTGATCTTCTGGATCCCTGCTCACCCTGTGGGCAGGGCATGGACACAGATATCTCCTAGGACTAGGCTATCTGGTGAGGGTCCTGGATGCCCCCTCCTGAGAGACAGGCTGGGAACTAATGGGAGCCAGCTTCTTGGGCCTTCCCCCAGCCGCCTAGGGAGGGAAGAGTAATTAATGCTAATTAACACATTTGGGCTGGGGAATGGCTGAGTAGGATGGTCAGTGATTGGTGGGACAGGTTGTGTGTGTGTGTGTGTGTGTGTGTGTGTGTGTGTGTGTGTGTGTGTGTGTGTGTCAGTCTTGCGCCCTGCTCCTACACCCACCCTCAGGTTTGCAGACCTCCAGAACATTCTCCCAGTTGAGGAAATATTAAAACCAGAATGAGACATCTCAACAGAGGAGGTCAAGAAATAAAGATCTGGTCCCATCTGGGCCTTTAACCAGTTGTGTTATCTTGGCGGGCCTCTGGGCCTCAGTTTCTCTGCTTGGAATAGTGACTTTTCAGGTCCCTTTTTTCTGAGCTCATCCCAGAGTCTCTGTCTCCTAGTCAGTTGGCCTTCCTTATTATGGAACCTGAACCTGGTGGGGTCTGAAGAAGTGAGTGAGGAAGAAGGTGAAGACAAAGCAGGAGGTGACTAAGCAATGGCTAAACCAAGTGAGTGTGGCTGAAAAGGTTGCAGACAACAGGCGTCCAGGGGCAGGGAAGCCAGGTGGAGTTGGGGGAACTTGCCCTTGCCCTCTGAAGTGGTTGTGGGGTCTGGCGAGGCTGGACAGGATGAATGGTGTTCAGAGGCCATTGGATAGTTGGCCTCCCTGCCCAACTCCCAGAACCCCCTAGGGGCTCAGTGTGGAATCTAGAAGGAAAGAGAAGCTATTAGTTCTGCCCACCTTGGGAAGGGGAGAAGAGCAGGGAAGGGACCTGGTAATACCAGGCATCAGGGAGCCGGGGAACCGTGGGGGCTCAAAACGCTGCAGCTTCCTGTGGAGGTGGCTAGGAGGTCACGGTCTCTTCTTCCCACATGGAACGGCAGATGCGGGGTCTGAGGGGTGGCCTTGAGGATCCTTTGGGGCAGCCCTGGGCCCATGGCGGGAGCTTCTGGTCGGAGCTGGGGTGGAGGTCAGCAATCATGCTGGGCCGTCCCATGGCCTTGCATGCTGCCTTCCCCTCCCCTCCCTCCTGGTGGTGTGCCAATCTAGGGTTGCCTGCGGGAGAGATGCTGCCCTCCAGGGAGGACTCAGGAGGGAAGAGGGCCCTGCCTGTCCTCTTGGGGTCCCACGGGAGGCTGGAGCCAGGGGCCAGAGAATCCCATGGCTCTGCAGATCCCCAAAGCCTCAGCCCTTGAGGTTTCCTAGAGCGCTGATTGTTTCCTGTACTCCCTGCCAGGCCCGAAAGGACAGGAAGTGATAGAGGAAAATGAGAGTGCCGCTGCCTGTGACCCTGGATGTGTGCGAGAGGAGCTGAGTGGGCCATTCTGTGTGGGTGAGACTGTGGGGTGGATGCGTTGTGAGGGAACCGGGTAAAACCAGTTTGTGTGTGACCGCATGTGAACACGAGAGACACTGGAACATTGTGTGTGACTTTGGAACATCACACGTGTGAAAGAAACTGACGTTCTGTGTGTGACTTATACTGCAAGTACACATGAGAAACCATATGAATGATGCTCTTAGTGTGTGACTGTGGGATGCTGTGTGTGTAAACGAGAAGCTGTAACAGGTGACGTTCTGTGTGTGTGAGTGGCCACCACATGGGATGTATTTATGAAAGAAACGGCTTGACCAACGGTGGGAGCCAGTGTCTGGCACTGAATGGGATTCTGTTCTTATCTGTGTGAGGGACATCGCAATTCTATGATGCTGTATCCGTCAAAAGCACGAGTGATATTCCGTGTGACATATGAGGCTGTGGCATGACTGTTTATGATCCTGTCTATGTGTGTGAGCAGCATATAAGATGGCCTCAGGTCTGTAGAAACTCTGATGGTCTCTGTGTGACTACATAGGACACTATGTATGAGAAAAACCATGACAGCAGGGTGCATGCGTGTGAGGGAGCAGCCACGTGTACGGGACGTGGCGGACTATATCATACAGTGTGTGTGTTCTGAGGACTTGTGTGATCAGCTGAGTGTGAAAGAAGTTGTGTAGGTGAACCTAAGCACAAGAAAGAAAACCCTGCAGGCATGGTGCTGCATGTGGGAGACCCTGGGGGGTGTGTCAGAGACTGACTCTGGGGTGGTCGCTATCTGAGATTGTCTGGGACTGTAGGGCAGTGTGGGTGACATCCCTTGGGGCTGTGCCAGATATGGCGTGGGATACCATGTATGACGAATCTGGGGGCCTGGGACCCCGATGCTTGGGGCGTCTATGTGGAGGACCATGAAAAAGACAACTGTTGAAAACAAAGAAGGAATGTACTTAATGCCACTGAATTATGTACTTAAAAATGGTTAAATGGGAAGTTGTATGTATATTTTATCCCAATAAAAAATTTTTGTATAGAAAGGAGAGAGATGCAGGTAACAGTGAATGTGCGGGACAGTGGCTGTGAGGAGAGGATCGTGGTGTGTAACAGAGGAAGGGCCAAGAGAGAGCACGTGTGTGTCTATGGACGACACTGTGACTCGTAGTTGGAGGAATGACTGAGGGACTGGTGGCAGCTCGGTGGTGACGCAGAGCCCAAGGGGCCTGGGTGAGGCAGGTGGAAGCAGAGCCCACTGACATGTTAACTGAGAACTGTGAGGTCCAGTTTCCCAAGTTACCCATTGGCTGCATCCCAACCTGGATACCTGGCCTTGCATAGAGGTCAAGAGTGGGGGTTAAGGGAGGTCTGGGACCTGGGCCCCTTCTCTCTGCAGGAGGTTTGAGGGCTCTGAGTCTCTACCTTCCCACTCCCCTACACTGCGTGGCCGTGAGGACGAGTGTTGAACAAGGAAGCCTGGGGACCTGCCCCGCCCCCTCTGCTCCCTGGAAGCCCATGCCCTGAGTAGTGGGGGTGGGTGGGTGCACAGAGTCTTGATTCCCAAATTGGAAGCACATTAATAAGCAGGGAGAGGAGGGGCCCTGCTCCGCCCCCCTCCTAGTGGGCTCTGCAAATTGCTTCCTCCTGTGAAAACCTGACCCTGCCCTAGGGAGGAGGGGCCTCCCTCCCCAGTCTGGCAGGGTGTGGCCACTTGGCAGGGTCCCTCAGGGGTCCTTGGGTTGGCGGTGGGGGAGGCAAACACCATCTCCATCCCGCCCTGCTCTCCCGTCCCAACCAGAGCATGGCCACTTCTAGGGTGGGAGCCTCTGGCAGCTGGAGAACAGCTGGCTCTGCTGTGGAGGCGGGTGGGGAGGAAGGAGAGAAAGGCAGAGGGGGTAGGAGGCTCCCTTAACCCACATCAGCTCCCCTCCCCATCCTCAACCCCCTGACTGGTCAGCCCAGCCCAGGTGTCGGGGTGGGAGGCTGGAGATAAAACTTCTCCTTTCACTAACCTTCCCATACCTGAGCGAAGTTCTCATTCAGAGTACAGCACCTTGGAGGCTGAGGTCCCTGCAAGAGTGGACAGCTACTGGCTGTTAGACCCAGTAGGGTTACTGGACTCCGTTTGGGCTATTTGTCCTCAGTGGGGCTGGTGCAGGAAGAGGAATAATATGGGGTGGGGGGGACACCTGCCTTGACTTGTCTGCATCCCCCAACGTGGAGACTCTGGGGGAGCCCAAGATCAGTCCTGTCCCTTCCCCCCTTGAAAGGGATATATAGGGCTGGGTGGTCTGGAGGCTGGGGGGCTCTAGGGTGGGGACCTAGGGCTTCTGCAGCAGCCCAGCTCTGGCCTCCATCCTTGGAGCTGTCCAGCCAGTTATTCCAGCAGGTCTGGCCCCAGGGTGGAGAGTGGGCAACAATGCGCCCCTTATCTCCCCCGGGGCCCCAAAGCCGGCTCACCCAGCCTCCCAGCTCCCATCTCTGCCATCACCCAGAGGTACCTTCGGACCTCAGAAGGCCAAGGGCCCTGGGAGAGAGGGAGTGGTTGTGGCCGGTCAGACTGAGGGTAAAGGCGAGTGGAGCACAGAGCCCACACCTACAGGGCCTCTGCAGAGAGAGGTGGGAGCAGAGGGGACAGGACTGGGGATGTCCTGGGCATGGCCCTGTTGTGGCTGACCCCAGTCTCCAGCAGTGGCTTCCCTTGTCACTCCTTTCCTCTAGGTCTGCCCTGGCCTCTGGGTCTTCCTGTTATTGGCTCACAAGCATACATTCACGTGCTCTCTCCTCTCCCTCTTTCCCACTCTCCCACTCTCTCCCTCCCTGTCTCTGTCTCTCTGTCCCCCTGGGCTCCTCCTGACCTGCCCCCTCACTGCCGATGGTGTCTGAGTTTATCGGTCTTTCCACTTCCTCCCCATTTCGCCCCTCAGCTGTGTGCCCCCTTCCCTCTAGGTCTGGGTCTCCTGTTAGCCCTGACCACTCTCGCTCTCCCCACCTCACCCCCACCAGCTCTTCTCGATCTTTCTGTCTCTGTCTCTCCCTCTGGGTCTCACTCCAGGGTTTGCTCTGTCTCTCTTTTTTTTGTCTCTCATTCTCTGGGGCTCTCCCATCTCTCCTGTCTGCTTTATTGTCTGTCTCTCTCTGGGTCTGTCTCCCCCTCTCTTTGCCCCACCCAGACTCTCCCCCACACTGGCTCCCTCTCCCCTCCTGTCTCAAGCTCCACCCCTGGTCCCTTACTTGGGTCTCTCTCCTCTCCTGTCCCTCTTGGTGACACAGCCCAGCAAGGCAGAGGTTCTAGACCCTTGGATGAGTGTCAACAAGCAGACTGGGATGGGGGCTGCCTCTGCTCCCAACCCCCCTCTGTGCAGAGAAGACGAGACCCTACCCTGAGCTGGGCTGCCATCCAGGGGGCCTGCTGTCCTAGGCAACCCTCTCAGCTTCCCCTTATGCCTGAGTCCCACCTTCCCCTCAGTCCAGCCCTGCAACTGCTAAAGAGCTCTTAGCCTCCTGCCTCACCCGGGCTGGGTCCCAGTGGTTCGGGGGTCTGAGGAGAGGAGGTGGGCACACACACTCAGCCTCATTCCACCGCTGTGACTCTGGGGAGAGCAGGGGAGCCAGTCCAGAGTCCTCGTGCCGACCCGCTTCTGAGGGGTGCGGTAGGACAGAGACCCCAAGGTGGTCCCAGCCTGGCCCAGTTGCCCGTTGCCCATGGTGTGCCTCGGCCTGGTGGTACAAATAGTCTCACTTGGTTGTCAGCCTGGGCACTCACACAGCACATGTGCTCATGTGTGCTCCTGTGCATGGCTGTGTGGGGTGGGGGTCACCTGTGGGCCCATGAGGTGGTGCCTCTGCCCACAGGAGTGTTCTTAGAAAGTGAGTCTTGCATGTGCCTACCAGCCAGCGGAAGGCATGGTGGTCCTGCTTCTCTCCTTGACTCGTCCTTGCAGCCGCCCCCTGGGCGCCCCTCCCCCTCCCCAGCTGCCCGCAGTCCCAGCCAGGGGCCGCCGCCCCGCCCCCCCAGGCTGTCCCAGCTCCCAAGCCCTGCTGTGTTCGCCATATTTGGCCACAGTGCTCCTGCGGGGGGCGGGGCGGGGCTGACATCACCCCGAGAAGGGGGGGCCACCGCCTGGATGAGGGGAGGCAGGCAGATACTTGGGGAAGGCAGGAAAGTTGCTTTGAAAAGTCTGGGGCTGCCCAGGCCCCCATGCGCTGGGCCTCTGCCGCCCTGAGGGAGGCCTCAGGAAAGGATTGTGGGGAAATGGGTTGAGGATTCTCCTGGGAGACGTCTTAGGTCCTCGGAGTCCCTCTTCTGCCTTCCCTATGACACTGGCCCCTGGCAGTGTCAGACCTGGGGGGAGGCCCTGCATCCCAGTGATTCAATGTTGGAGTCACTGGGTTCCCCCAGGTCCCTGCTCCCCTCACATTTTTGTTGCAGGATCTTGGCCTTAGAGGTTGAGGACAGATGGGGATGGGGATGGGGATACAGCCACCTGGGGTGGAAGACAGGCTGGGGGTAGAGAGAGTGGCCCTCTGGCTGGAAAGGAGCGTGGTCTCCTCTCTCCCTGGCTTCCCTCTGGTGTGGGAGAGCTATTCCTGATGGTCTTGGAGGCCTCACAGAAAGGCCTACAGTAGTTGGGTGTGGGGGCGGGCAGTCCTTGAACTTGGGCTGAGGGAGCCCCCCTGTCTGGACCAGAGTGGGCAGGCTCAGGGTGGTTGCCATGATAGCCAGGCCTCCTTTCCTGCTACGGGTTGTTGGTCTTCTCAGCCCTCTCCTCTTGGTCAAGAGACTGAGGCCAGATTACCTGGGTTCAAAACCCGGCTCAAGCACTAATAGCTGTGTGTTCTTCAGCAAGTTGCTTGACCTCTCTGTGCCTTGGTTTCCTCATCTGTAAAGTAGGGATGTTATCTACCCCTATAGGTTATTGTGAGGGTTAAATGAGTCAATGTGTAAAATCCCAGAACAAGTGACTGCCATGTGCCAGGTGTTGTTATTAGTAGTAATATTAAGTCTGAACTCTGTATCTATCTGACATGCAGGCCCACAAGCCCTCCCCACCTCAGGCCACTAGCAACCGGCTTTAACCTCCCTCAGCAAACAGGTGGCCCCACAGGCAGAAGCCCCACCCACTCCTCAGGACCTGGAATTCGTGGCTGAAGGGGAAGAATTTTCTCCCCTGGCTTCTGAGGGGGTCCCCCTTCTTCTACCCTGCCCCTGCTTTCCCTGCATCTTGAGCAAAGTCCCAGGATCTAGCCTTTTTGGGCTCCTAGGGCCCTGGGATCCTGACATACATTTGGCATGCAGATTCTGAGGCTGAAGGGGGTCGGGGTGAGCCTTGGGGCTATGTGTGGGGAGGCGAGGGACCGGTTGGGTGTGGGCTAAATTAATAGTCACTCTTGGTGTGTGCAGGGAGCTCAGAGTTTACAGAGCCCTGGCCGGTCTGCAATGTGGGCCAGGGCAGAGGCGGGCATGTGGGTGGTTCATGGGCTGCTGTGGGGCCCGGAGGTGAGGGAACAGGAAGTGGGATGGAGGAGCGGGCGGGGTCGAGCAAGGTTGTTGGCCAGGCACCTTCTCAGCTTCTCCCTTGCCAGCCAGCAGTTGCTCCCCCCTTGAATTTCCTGGGGCACCCCACGTTTCGGGTCCTAGGCAGGGTCCTTGTGAGTTATATTCTGGGGAAAGCAAAACCACACCCTTCCTGGGTCCAGAACCCTCTCCATCCCAAAGCAGGTCCTCAGCAGGATTACAGTGACGCTAGGAGGAGAATGAAGGGGGAGTCCCTGGCTGGGTAGCCCAATGATAGGAGGAGTTGGCAGAGTGAGAGCCAAAGCACCCCTCTGAAAGCCAAACGCGAGGCCCTGCCCTCATGTTCTTCCTCTCTTTGCCCACCACAATGCCTTTGGCAGCTGCACAATCTTGTGAGCCTCAGTTTTCCTCATCTGAAAAATGGGTATCATTGCCTGCCCTCCCTGCATTGATTTGGAGGATTGAATGAATATGAACATGCTTTTTCCCCACAGAAGTATTGTGAGGATGTAAAGCATCATCACAGCTATTATTGCTCACCACCAGTGCTATGTCTTCAGAGCTGTGAGCCTGGCATTATTGTTGGCCCTTTGTCATGATTGTGTTCAGCTTTAACCCTCACAACGTCAAGGAGACCCTCTCCCCGTTTCCTATGACCAGGGCTTGGAGAGGCGCTGTAGGTCATCCAAGGTCACTCTGTTAACTACGCACGACCTCTGGTTACCTCCACCCCTGCTAGAGAGCACCTGGCCCTGCGGGGAGAGATTGCCGAGGTCTGGGAGGAGCCTGGCCTGACCCCTCTGCATCTGCCCCCAGGCTCAGGCTGCCAGTGGGCTCAGGCCCAGAGCCCAGAGCAACCAGCACAATAGCGTCCAACAGCTGGAACGCCAGCAACAGCCCCGGGGAGGCCCGGGAGGATGGGTCCGAAGGCCTGGACAAGGGGCTGGACAACGATGCAGAGGGTGTGTGGAGCCCGGACATCGAGCAGAGCTTCCAGGAGGCCCTGGCCATCTACCCACCCTGCGGCCGCCGCAAGATCATCCTATCAGACGAGGGCAAGATGTACGGTGCGTGTGGGGAGGCAGAGGGACACTGGACAGGACTGAGGGAAGTAACCTGGCCCTCCCCGGCCCCTCCCCCTGCTCTCTGCCCCCTCACCCAACCGGTTTGTCAAAGCCCTGTGTGGCCGCCAGCCCGCCACAGGCGAGTCTGGGCGTGCAAGCCTGTGTGTCTGGATCCTCCTCATAAACAAGCCAGGCTTGCCGCCTCCACCAGAGCACAGCCCAATCTTGACACCCCTATCTGTACCTCCTCTCCTCCCCACTGCGGGCCTGGAGGTTTTGGGGTGACTCAGTGGGCCCACGAAACTGGGTCAGTCCAGCGTGTTCCAGCTAAGCCTGGGAGAGGGTCCCCCAAGGGAGGACATGAGGGGACCCAAGGAGAGGCCACGGGTGGGAGTACAGCACAGAGCAGCGTTTCCCGCTACTGAGTCCCCGCCACTGTGCATGCGTGATGGGGGGCGGGCACAGGGCGGTGGGCCCACACTATGACAAGGCTGTGTGTTAGGAGGGCTGGGGAGATGAGGGGACTCGTTCACTCCTCAGACCTCCTCCCATGTCTGTCCTGCTCTCCTGGACCCTCTCTTTGCCACCTTGCCCACTTCCTGCCTCCAGAAGTGAGTGTCCCCCTCTTGTCCAGCCCTGAGAAGTATCTCCCAGAGCTGCATTTTTGGGATAACTCAACGCTTCTAGGCCTGGCTTCTTGCCAGCTCCCGCCAGCACCCTCTGACAGCCCATGGCTGAGTGAGGCAGGTCCTCAGCCTGTCCCCTCCCAGTGTCCACTACCATGACAGGGTGCAGGAAGGGGGCTGCTGGGCCAAGGGATAAGGCTCACCCCCCTCTCTTACCCCACGCACAGAGCCCCAGGCAGGGCATGTTCCAGGGCGCCTTCTGTAGGGCAGGGGCTGTCTACCCCACTGCCCCCTCCTAGATGTCTGGGGCAGCCCCACAGGGTATTTTTAGACAGCGCAGAGCAAGGGGGGTGGAGAGGGGCAGGCAGGAAGGGAGGGGCAGTGGGGCTGGTTCTGTCATCAAAGAAGAATTTGGAGAATGTGGCCATTCTGGGAGGATATGGGACTGGGGGACAGGAGGCCTGGATTTGAGGGCTAAGAGGTATAGGCCAAGCATATGTCAGCATCTCTCGGGGTGGGAGACACTGGTAACCGGTGACATGGGGGTGACACACTCAAGGACAATGACACACTCAGTGACACATCTTGACACAGGCTGTACGTATAGCAAGCATGTTGGAGACCATCCGGTCCTTCCTGCCCATTTCATCAGAGAAGGGAAGGGACTTGTCCAGGGTCTCCTTGAGTGGCAAGGACAGCAAGGACAGGAACCCAGTCCAGAGCTCTTTCAGACACATGGGGACATGTGCCAAGACATCTGCCACCTGGGGCAGGCCTCACTCCCACATGGGCACATACTCAGGGATGGGGAGCTGGTGACAAGCACCAGCCCAGGAGGACAGGAGGAGGGAGGTGCTGCTGGGGGCTGGGAGTGGGGGGCCCAGCTGTCCTGCCGCCCTTCAGCCACACCTGTCCTTGTCTGTCTGCTGGGAAACCTGTCAGGCTGCCTGGCACTGTTCCACCTTCCCTCCTCCTACTCGCCCCCTGCCCCAGCAAGCAGCACCCCCCGGGTCCCAAGGCAGTGGGGGGCAAGCCTGGGACTTGCCCCCCACCTTCTCCTGCCCTTCTGATGCCCCTGAGGGAGCAGGGGCCGAGAGAAGAAGGTGGGGAGGGAACGGAAGAACAGTTTGGGGCGGGGCCTGGTGTGGTTCCCAGCTGGTGGTGGGGGGCTTCCAGCCGCCAGCTCCCCCCTTTGCCCATTCCTCAATTTTTCTCTCTCCCCGATCTAGGTCGAAATGAGCTGATTGCGCGCTATATTAAACTGAGGACGGGGAAGACTCGGACGAGAAAACAGGTAAAGAGAGGATTCATGCTGCAGCCCCTCTGCCCACACACCCTGGCAGCAGCCTCCCTAAGCCCCTGCCTGTCCGAGGCTGCCCCTTGCCCAGCCCGCTCGCCTCCCTTCCGCTCCCTGGTGACTTCATATCCCCAGAGCTGCTCTTTGACCACCCACCACTCCGCCCCAGGCTTCTGGTTCAGTGACCACAAATAAGCCCCACAGGGCAGCTGCATGGCCACTGACCAGTCAAAGAGACAGATGGGCGGACAGACAAGGACAGACGTGCCAAGCAGGGCGGCCTGGTTGAGATAGGGGTGTGTGCTGTTGGACGAGCATCTAACCAGGACCAGGCAGGGGATGGGAGGAGGCAGGGCTGGGAAAGCTTCCTGAAGGAGGTAACTCTCCCAGTACATTTTTAAGAAGGAATAGGATTTAGCCAGGCAGAAAAAAGGGAGAGGATTCTTCCAGGCTGAAGAAGTTGGATATGCAAATAATAATTGTGAACCCATACAGAGCTTACTTTATATTAATTAATTTGTTTATTCCTCACAACAACCTTATGTGGTAGGTACAGTAATTATCCCCATTTTACAGATGAGGAAATTGCACTGGGAAGTTAAGTAACTTCCTCAAGGTCCCTCGGCTGGTAGGTGGTGAACCCAGGATCCAACTCACTGGGCAGAAGAGCCCACAATCAGCAGGGTGGTGGGGTGGAGGGAGGCGTGGGAGAGCGGAGGGCTGTGAAAAGCTGCAGGCCTGAGGGACAGGTTTCCTCAGGGGGCAGCTGGGGCCCATAGAAGGAACAGAGCGAGGAGTGGCGGCTGGCAGCTGTCGAGGAATGCTGGTGCTAGAGCAGCTGGGGCAGCGGGTCAGAGAGGGAGAGGGCCGGGTGGAGGCAGGGGACAGTGACGGTTTCCTGGGGGGTGGCCATGGTGAGGGTAGTGGTGGGAAAATGGGGAAAAAATGATGATTTGAGAGATGATAGGGTGGCTTCTAGTCCCAGAAGGGAAGCATTTGGTGACAGGAAAACTGGAGGGGAGCCCATTGGAATGGGTCGCATTTGGGGTGCCTGGGAGAGAAGCAGACTGGAGGCAGGTACCTGGAGGGACAGAGGCCAGCTCTGACCCTCAGGCTTCCCAACCTCCGTCTGGGTGGGGTTTGGACCTTGCACCCACCTCCCCTATTCCCCACGTGTGCATTTAACAAGCCTGACCTGTCCACCTAACTGTCTCAAAGGAAGATTCTGAAACACTCCTGCATTTGTTCAGGCACTTATTAACTGTGCCCCCCTGGGCCAGCTCATGTTGCCCAGCATTTATTCACTTAGCAAATTGTTGCACTATCCCTATCTTCTAGGCACTAGGCACCAGATAGACTGGGGCTGCGGGAGGAATACTGACCGATCAGACCTTGGGTTCAGCCACATGCGCGCCTCAGCTTCTGTTCCTCAGCCATTAAACCAGCTAGGGCGTGAAGACGCCAAGAGCAGAGTGAGCCCTGGATAAGAATTTGCTGCTATTGTTGTCACTTCTGTCATTATAGACAGAAAGTCATCCCGAGGGCAGAAGGGCACTGTTCCAGCTTGTCCTGCTTCACCCAAAAGACGTGTTTATAGGAATCTGTTAGAGTGGGAAAGGACCAAGGGACCTTTAAGCTCAGTCACGTTGGCCTGAAGCCCTGAGAGGGGAGCAGAGCCCGTTAATTCTGGGTCCAGCATTGTGCCTGCCCTTGGCCCGGGGTCCCGAGGAGGCTGGCTGTGCAGTGAGATTTTACAAACCAGTGGTCAGCAAGCTCAGAATTTTCAAAACTGCTGGCCTTTTTCATTTTGCAAGCGTGGTATTCCTCTAACTTTATTCTTTTTTAGAACTCTGATATCTAATATCTTTTTAAATGGGACCCATCCTATGGTTATGAGAATAAAGCATGCCTTTATGTGTCACAAAGAGCAGCCAGCTGACAGGCAAGTTTTTTTGGTTGTCTTTATCTTATTTTACTTTTGGTAAAGAAAAAAATGTAATTTCAGTTTTTTTTACAGATACATATAGCAATTAATAGCAAGTACAGTGCCTCCATATTGGGAAAACAGCCATTACCTTAGGATGAAGGCCCAGGTGACTTTCAGCTGCCACTGAGTTGACCATTTGGAGGTAGTCCTCTGTACTAAGAGTCTGAAAGAGTCCTGGTAGCCTAGCTTGGTGTGGGTCAAGGGGGCTCCGGAGTCAGGCCACCTGGGTTCAAACTGCAGCTCTAGCCTCCAGGTGTGTGGCCTTGGGTACGCTGCTTAACTTCTCTGTGCTTTGGTTTCCCCATCTGTAAATTGGGGATAATATTAGTACTGACTTCTTAATGTTGCTGTGAAGCTCAGATGAGCGGGTGCCTGTGAACCGTGCTCAGTAAATGTCAGTCACTGTCATGACTTGAAGTCATCAGTGATCTTGTTCCGCACGAGTCTGATTTCTGTGTACTGGGAGGAGACATAAGAGCGCCACCTGGGTCCCAACCGAGTAGCATGGCGGCTGCCCATCGTCACATACATAGTAACTTTCAGTCTATGATTGAAAAGAAAAAGAAACTTTCTTGTGGGGATAAAAACAACTTGGAGAGAAAGCCAACAGCAGTCACTGATTATGAAAGTGTGAAGCAACCTAGAGGATCTATGTGTTCCCTTGCGTTTCATGGGGAAACCAGTGACATGTAGGTCCTCTGAGGCTCAGGGTCGGAGCCTTGACAGTGTCGAGGGTCTGTTGTGCAAGCCCATGGCACCCTCATCCACACCGTGATTAGCTCAGGTCTGCCAGGAGAGGCGGGCTTCAGGGCGGAGGTGCCGGAGAAGAAATGCAGTTAAGAGCACTTTACTGTGTACCTGCATAAGTATATGTACTCTGCCCTATATTAGTCCAAAGAGAAAGGAGGCATGTTGGGGGGAGAGGCTGCAAGAGCAAGGCAGGAGTAGGACCAGGCCTGGTTTTATAGGCCAGCAAGCCATTGGGGTTGACAGGAGGACTTAAGCAGTGGAACAAGGAGATCTTTTGCAGAGGATATGGCCTTGATGTTAAGCTGATGGTCAGCAGAAAATGCCCATTAGAAAAAAATGACTTCTCTGAGGATACCAGTAAGAAAAAGTCACCCTTTTTTGGAAAAACAAAATGACACCCTTCCTCTGGGTGAGATGCAGCCCTGCACCAGGGCACATAGCTTGGTCAGCAGAGCTCGGGCTGGATTTTAGTCTTCACTGGGCTGCGTGCTCTTGCGCAGTGAACAACCTGTACAACGGTACACGGTGGTCCTAGAAGCCCCTGTAGGCTCTTGATTAAGGCAGGACCAAGAAAAATATAGAATTGGCAGGACTGAGGGGTGTCTGTTCACAGGGACGCACAGTTGCCCCAAGCCCACTCACATTTGGTCCCAGAGATGAGAGCTGGGCCGCACCTCGCACTCGGCCACCCCAGCCCATGCTGCGCCTCCTCACTGTCTGTGTTTTCCTCTCTGGCGGGGCGCGGGGCGGCCCCTAGGTGTCCAGCCACATACAGGTTCTAGCTCGGAAGAAGGTGCGGGAGTACCAGGTTGGCATCAAGGTACGTTAGGCACCTGACCGGGGCCTCCAGCCCCTCCTCAGCACCTCTGCCACTCTCTCTGCATGGCTCAGGCCTCTGCCCTGGCCAGCTGGCTGGTCCCACTGTGCCTCTTTTCTGGCTGAAGCTATGTTCTTGCCTCTTCTTCCACTCTTTCTGCTCTTTCTTTCCCTTTCTCTCTCTCTCTCTACAGGTCTCTAGCCACTTGCAGGTTCTAGCCAGGCGGAAATCTCGGGAGATTCAGTCCAAGCTGAAGGTATGGGGTCCCCTGTTACTGGCTTGGCCCTGCCCAGGCCTGTTGCTGCTCTGTGACCTCAGTCCAGGGGAGGGAGGGGACTGAGGAGCTATGGGGGATGAGGGGGTCACCCTCAGAACACAAGCATCAGGAAGAAGACCGAAGGCCACTGCAGGCCACAGACCCTGCAGACTGATCAGGATCCAGGGGGAGAGCCAATCGCACCGTGAGGGGGAGGAAGACCATCGGGGGGCCACTAAGGTCCACCTCTCTTCTCCGTTTTCCTTTTTCTCCTTCCTCCTAATCGCTGCTTGCTAATTGCATGGGACTTAAGGTGGGCAGGAAGGAGGTGCCCGGGGGGTATTGGCTGGCAGAGCTATTGTGGTGGGCATATCTGTTCTCTGCACTGGCTACTCAATCCTGGCTGCTCTGTGGCTGAGGATCCAGAGCCCGGGGTTCGTGGCCCCGGCCCTTGTCAGAACCCCTATACGCTGCCTCTTCTCCCTGCCCGCAGCTGCATAGCAGGCTGGGCCCCCATCCTGTCCATCCAGGGTAACCCCAGCTGGCAACCATTCCCCCTGGATGGCAGTGGGGCAGGGAGAGGGTCCACAGCGGCCTCTGAGCTGCCCTGGGCTCCCCAGGAGCTGAGGGCCAGGTGGGCATCGAATGAAGGGAAGTGAAAAGACATTTTCCCACCCCATAGTCCTCATCTGAGCCTCTTCTAATCCATCCTCCCTCTCCTTCACAGGCCATGAACCTGGTAAGTGGCACCACCCCACTCCGGCGGGAATTGGCAGGGTGTGGAGGGAATTGGGGGGAGTGCACCTAATGCAGGATTTTAAATTATGGGCTGTGAAATCAACTTAATAGTTTCACAAACAGTATTTTTTTTTAATGAAATATAGTAGTTCTCAAACTTCAGCATGCATCAGAATTGCCTGGAGGACTTGTGAAGAGATTTCTGGGTCTCTCCCTCAGAGTTGCTGATTCAGCAGGTCTGGGTTAGGGTCCTAGAATTTTCATTTCTTCCAGGTGATGCTGGTGTTACTGGTCCATAGACCATACTTTGAGAACCACTGGTGAAATAGAATAGAAAGTATGAGAGTGCATGACACACAAAATAAGGGGAAATTTTTTGGTAAACACTGGGTTACCGAAGAAATGCATTTCTTACTATGGATTGTGGTCAGAGGGGTGGTGTACATTGAGAGACAGGCCCAGAGCAGGGCTGAGACTCTCCTGAGCTCACAGAGCAGAGTAGCGGCTGTAATCCAGACCTGGACTCACAGAGCCCTGAGGGTCTGGGATGGGGCCCATGAGGCAAGCCCTTGTCCTATCTTTGGTCTGGTCCAGGCCACATGCTCCTCCCCTCCCCAGGACCAGGTCTCCAAGGACAAAGCCCTCCAGAGTATGGCATCCATGTCCTCTGCCCAGATTGTCTCCGCCAGCGTCCTACAGAACAAGTTCAGCCCACCCTCCCCTCTGCCCCAAGCCGTCTTCTCCACCTCCTCACGGGTATACGGGGGTCCTAGGTGGTGGGCCTGGGGTGAGGGGGTACCTTCAGTGCAGGGCTGTGGTGGGGGTCATGGATACTGAGGGACCTCTGGACCTCTCACATCTTTGCAGTTCTGGAGTAGCCCCCCTCTCCTGGGACAGCAGCCTGGACCCTCTCAGGAGTAAGTACTGTCGTGCAGCCTTCCTACACTCTCTTCTTTCCCCTGGCAGCCATGCTGGAGTTCCCTCCCATCTGGATTCCAGTAACAGCTGAGCAAAGTTTTCATTCAAAAATAGGAGGGATGGAGAGTACCAGCAAGAGAGCTAATGCATCTGTTTATTCATGTTTGCTCATTCATCAACCCACTCATTCACTTGTCATCCTTCTTCAATTATTTTTCACTCATTTAATCTCCACCTCAGTCAGTGGAGGAGTCAGATAGTCAAGTATACTCAGTTTCTTCAATTCTAAAATTACTTTCATTCTAAGATACACCCTCAGTTTAATGAACAGCTCTTCTGGGTGGGGTTGAAGCATGGCATTGAGTGTGCACATCAATTGTGAAGTGCAACAGGATTTTTATAGAAGTTAGAATGCGAGGGAAACAAAAAGCTTGTGAGTTAGCTTGTCAGGACGCATTTCTGGGCCTCTGTAGAAAGGCTGGGTGGTTCCCTATTGGCGTCCCAGATGAGACCCCACGTGACTGGGCCAGGTGGAAGGTGGGCATGGGGAAGACCTTCTAACCAGGCTGTGTTCCTGTCTGCAGCATCAAGCCCTTCGCACAGCCAGCCTACCCCATCCAGCCACCCCTGCCGCCGACACTCAGCAGTAAGTTCCCATACGAGGCTACTGCCACCACCTCTCCCTCCCTCAGCACCGAAGCCTCTGCTCAGAAGAGCTGGGGCCCAGCTCTGCGTGTGTGAGTGTGTGTGTGGTGTGTGTGTGTGCAGGGAGGGAGAAGTGGGTGCCATCTGTAGGGGACTGGGACAGGCCAGAATAGCCCCCTTACCTGGTACATGTTGCTTCCAGAACTCTGCTAGAAATACACACCACCAGAAATATTATGTTTATATATATATATATATATATATAATTCCTTGCAAGGAAACACCAAAATCTTAACAGAGTTTCACCCTCTCTAGATGTTGGGATTCTGGGTACTTTTTATTGTTCCCTTTTTACTTGTCTGTATTTTCTGTCTGAACACGTTAGTAGTGACACAAAGGAAAATCCACTAATACACTACAAGGGCCACCGCACATGGTCGTGCACTGAGCAAGGACATTGGGCAGGGGAGTCAAGACCCAGCTCCCATTCCTACCCGAAATGGTGCTGTGTTCTATTTGTGCAAAGGCTCTGTGCAGGCTGGGGGCAGCTCGGTATGTAAAGATCTCTCCACGACTGCAAAACCCCCCCCACACACACACCCATGCAGATGAGGGTCCATCTCGTCCTCCTCCCAGGTTATGAGCCTCTGGCCCCGCTCCCCCCAGCTGCTGCCTCTGTGCCTGTGTGGCAGGACCGCACCATCGCCTCCTCCCGGCTGCGGCTTCTCGAGTATTCTGCCTTCATGGAGGTGCAACGAGACCCTGACACGGTAATGTGTTTACCCAGGTGGGCGCTGGGTGCGTGTTGGGGGGGGGGTTTTGCAGTTGTGGAGAGACCCTGGCATGGTAGTCCAGGGCCATGGCTCAGGGGGTGGGATTGGGAAGCACAGGGCAGTTCTGTCCCCATGCAGCTACCCCCACATCCCAGCCTGCACACTTGAGCAGGCTCCTGACCCTGTACTGGGCCCTCCCCACAGTACAGCAAACACCTATTTGTGCACATCGGCCAGACAAACCCTGCCTTCTCTGACCCGCCCCTGGAGGCAGTCGATGTGCGTCAGATCTACGACAAGTTCCCTGAGAAAAAGGGCGGACTAAAAGAGCTCTATGAAAAGGGGCCCGCTAATGCCTTCTTCCTCGTCAAGTTCTGGGTGAGCTGCCCTGGTCCCTCTCTGCTCCCAACAACCCCTCCCCCAGCGGTGCAGTACACTGGGGCCCACCCCACTGACCCCAACCCTGCCTTCTCTCCATGTGGCCTGTGGGTGGGATGCTGATGTGGCATGGCAGGGAAGCCTCCCTCTGGCCTCTGCCAGCACCTAAGACCACCTCTGCCCCCTCCACCAGGCTGATCTCAACAGCACCATCCAGGAGGGCCCGGGAGCTTTCTATGGGGTCAGCTCCCAGTACAGCTCAGCTGATAGCATGACCATCAGTGTCTCTACCAAGGTGTGCTCCTTTGGCAAGCAGGTGGTGGAGAAGGTGGAGGTGAGTGGGGCCGGGGGATGGCATACCGGGGGCTGGGGATGGCATGGTGGGCAGAGGGCAGGCATGCAGAGTGATGTCTTCCCCGTGGCTCCCTGCAGACTGAGTATGCCAGGCTGGAGAACGGGCGCTTCGTGTACCGCATCCACCGCTCGCCCATGTGCGAGTACATGATCAACTTCATTCACAAGCTGAAGCACCTGCCTGAGAAGTACATGATGAACAGTGTCCTGGAGAACTTCACCATCCTGCAGGTGTGGGGGGCAGCAGGGGTCATGGGGGGGGTCACATGAGGGCCCCAAGTACAGGGGCATCAAAGTCAGGGTGGCCAGACCAGAGGAGACGGAGGGTCTGCTCAGCCCCCACACCCCATGGTCCTGTGCTGCCTGACCTCCCGAATCTTCCTACCCGGCCCCCAGGTGGTCACCAGCCGGGACTCCCAGGAGACCCTGCTTGTCATTGCCTTCGTCTTCGAAGTCTCCACCAGCGAGCACGGGGCCCAGCACCATGTCTACAAGCTCGTCAAAGACTAGGGTGCCCCTGCCCCCACCACCAGGGTCCAGGACGAGCATCTTTTCCACACATCTGCCTGGCACCCCTGAGGGTCCAGGACTGAGGACTCATCTGCCTGCCATGCCTCAGGCCCAGGACCCAGGAGGCCTCCCCACCCACCCCCAGCACACACACTCCTTGCCACTGTTCTGCGCTTTAGCTGTGGGAGGAGAGGAGGGCTCAGCTGTGGGGCAGCCTGCCCAAGAGCTGGCCCCTGTCATCCAGCTCTGCCCAGCCTTGAATGAATAGGAGGACATCTTCAGGCTCAGGCATGTGTGGCTACTGGCCCCTCGGGGGAGTGTGGCAGGTGGGTGAGGGCAGGATGGAAACTGAGGGAGCTGGAGTGCAGAGGCCCCAGGAAGGAGAGTGTCAAGTGGGGTTGAATTGAGAAGAGAGGGGCCCACACTTTCTCTGCACCTGCTGTGTGCCAGGTCCCCTGTGCGCCTCATTTCATCCTCAGACCCTGGAAGGCAAGCATGGGTCTTGGTGTCTCAGGTGAGTTGCTGAGACTCCAAGAAGTTGAAGGCCCCATGGGCAGAGTTGGAGTTCTCACCCAGGGCTGCCTGTCCCCAGAGCCCAGGTTTACACTACCTCCCTGGAGTGGCCGGGAGATTGGGTCTGCACTGAGGGGCTGGGGCCAGTTGGGTTAGCACAAAACACCTCCTCCCAGAGTCCCCTGACACAGGAGAACAGCTGCTTTACTAGGCAGGAGGAGAGGAGCAGCAGGGACTCATCACCCATTAGGTGCCTTCTATCACTCCTGGTCAAGCCAGGAGTCTCGGGAGCCTCCTGTGCTGACCTCCTCCAAGTTGTCCCTGCCCAGATCCTAAGCCCAAGGCCCCCAGCAGCCTTCTGATGGAGAAAGGCCCCCAGCGGCAGATCCAGGCTCAGAAACAGGCTAGGGGGTCAGATAGGAAGATGCAGCCCCAGCCTCTGGGCAGACCAGTGGCCCAGGGACAAGGAGGTACCACAAGGCTTTAATTTTTTCTCTTGCCCAAGACTTGGGTCTGGTGAACCCTTGGTGGGCGCCACTCTCATGTTCTTCCCCACCTCAGTCTCCCTGGCCTGGAGCAGCGGCTCCTCAGACTCAGTTCTGAGACTGAAGGTTAGCCCTTCCCCTGCTGCCCCTTCCCAGTACCCAGACCCATCAGCCGGCTCTGCCAGGTGACCAGCCTCTGGGTATTTATGAGTTTCATATGAAGTACTGTGCCCCTTCCCCACCCTTCCCCACCCTGCCCCTGAGCTTCCTGAAGGTCCTCACAGTTTGCATATCGCTCAGGCCACCTCCAAACCCAACCTAGGTTTTGTAATGTATATTATATATTTTTTGTGTTATTTTTTAAATCCAGCTGTGATGGGTTATATGATAAACGTGGCATGGGGCTGGGGCCAGGGCCCTCAAGGCCCAGCTCCTGCTCAAAAAAAAAAAAAATTAAAGTTATTTGTTTGTGGGTTAGTTGTATGATGAGTCGTGTGCCAGAATTGGGTTGGAACCGCTTCAGGTGGGTGTCCTGCTAGGTTAGGCCATAGTGTGTCACCAGTGTCTCTGCTGGGGAGCCCCAAGCCCTACCCACACTCCAAATAGATAGGATTCAAGGGTCCCATGAAAGCTTTGCAGACTCCAACCTTTCTCCCCTAGTCCTGCCATGTCAGTCTTGAGCACTGACATGTGCCCGGTGCTGGCCTGAACTTTTTGTTGCCTTGTCTGAGTGAAGTGACTTGCCCAAGGTCATACACCTATTGAGATGGGCTCCTTGCTAAAGCCCGTCTTCACAGTGGCTGCTACAGTTCTCATTGTCTTGTCCTCACTTTACATGAGGAAAGCCCCAAGGGAGTGCTCTCCCCACTAGCCATCTTGTGCTCACAGCAGGGACCACAAAGTGGTAGACAGGGGTGCAGTATCCTCAAAGGGCAATGTTTATCTGAAATTCAAATTTAAGTAGGCAGTCTGCATCTTCATTTGTTAAATCTGGCAACCCTACTCTAGAATCTAGTCTTCTGTATCATTCTGGTCCAACTTCCAATTTTGCAGATGGGGAAACAGACAAAGTTTAAATATTCTCATTCAGCCAATCAGTGGCAACACCAGGATTTGAACCTGGTCTTCCTAAATCCTAAACCTGTTATACTATTGAATTAATCAGGGACCTTTTGTTTTGGCCCACCACTTTACAGGGATCCCAGACTGCCAATTGCAGGACAAGGAGGGTGTCTGGAGCCCCAGCCAGTTGGGTGGTCCTGCAGGTAGAAATTGGTTTATGAAGGACTCACCACGTGCCAGGCCTAGGGCTCGATGCAGAATCCAATCTGCACTAATAGGTGATTACACCAATTGGGGGGTTGAGGGGGTTGAAGCATCACACAGGCTGTTGCCTTCACTCTCCTGGAGTGAACAAGTTTGGGGCAATTTCTTTTAAAATAATACAGAGCTCTCATACAGAAAACTCAGTAAGTCAAACATGGCTGGCCTCTTTGCTCCTCTCTCCCTACAAACAAACCTAACAGATCCAGAGGTGGGTGATGACTAGTTTCGAGGTCCCAGTGTAGGGAAGGAACCAGGATGAGGTGGGTCTCATGACCCCTGAGCCCAGGACTCTCAGTGTAGGTCCAAGATGGCAAGATGGCAGCTTAGAAGTACCTGAACCCACCTCCTCCCACATACAAATCTACACCTACTGAACCCCAAATTCTAACTCTGGCTTCTACCTAAGCTTTAGACTAATCATCTTAGAGGTTGGGATTTAAAGTAGCTCAACCTTCATTTACAATCGAAATCAGATGGCTTTCCCGTCCTGCTGCCCACTTTTTATTGTGGGGCTGTGGACCTCTGAGGAGCAGGCACCATGGCTCTGAACAGCTTCTCCGGAGCCAGGCAAGTGGTGACTGTTTAAGAATTGGTTTTTAAGGATTCCTATCCCAATACAAAAGGCTTAACAGACATGCTAAGTGCAGTGGTAAAAATTCAGATGATTCAAATCAATAATCCAGAAGACTCACATTCCCAAGTATTTCTACAACAATCATTCACTTTGCCTCGGTTTCCAAATGATTTAAGGATTTTAATCCCTGGTTTATTTCAAACGGGCATAGCTGATTAAGGAACCATATCCTCAGTATTGCCTCCACTCAGTCGTCCATCCTAAACCCAATTGAGCCAGACACTTGTGTACGAGGGACTTATGCATAATCAAGGAATAGCTATTCCCATGCCAATCACCGGTCACCGTACAAAACACAAGTCAGAACTGTTTTGAGGCAGGTACCATCACCATCTGCACTTCAAGTCCTAGAGAGGTTAATAGCCTCAACAGGCTCACACAACTAAGTGGCAGAGCTGGGATTCACTCAGGCAGTAGGGGGGGCCCTCAGACCATAATCACAAGGCCAGTTGCCTTTGCACCCCAAATTGTTGAGTATACATCTGAAGTTCAGAGAAACCTTGAAAAGCACTGGCACTGTTGCCACTGCAGAAGTGTCCTGTTGCCTCAGACTATACCCATGCACTCAAGGCCCTGGGGATGGGCTCCTGGAAGCACAGCTGGTGCCCACCTGAACAAGAACATGGAACTTTATGCCTTTCTTATGGCTCTCATGCCTTCTACTCTCTCTTGCAGTACTGTTGTGTAAGAGGCAGGGCACTCTCAGAATTGAGTGCCTTTGAGAGGCAGGGCATAAAATATACTCATTTTTTGTATTCCTCCCATCATCAAATTTTATGTACTGCTTTTTGGTGTGATTACAAAAATTACAGAACTTCAGAAAATTCCAAGATTTAAGTCCCAGGGTTAAACATGATCAACTCAATTTTGGAATTTGAGTTTCCAATCACTACTATGCATAAGCTATCTCCTTTCCAAAAAACTGGGTCCTTGTTTTATAGCAATCTTTTTTCCCTCCTTAACCATCAGGATCATTGACAAGCCTAGATTACTCCTTAGTAATATTATGGTAGTAGTCCAGAGTTACAGACCAGGAGCAGCAAGCTGAGCCTATATAACCTTGAGAACGAAAATTCACTACACATCACAAGATTATAGATTGTAGCTATTGTATCTGCAAAAAGTTATTAAAAGCATTTTAAAGTGGCAAAAAAATTGCTCAAGGTCTTTGACAAAAATCCTGTACTCTTCAGAGTTCAAGACCAGATAAAGCTCATTTTAAGAAGGTGCCACATTTTTATTTATGCTTTGGATTAACCTTTCAGCTCTATTAAATGATAAACTGGTTCCTTTACATGGCAGTTGAACAGAGGTTAATGTGGAAGGCTAAATCATTTCCCCACACCAAAAACCCCCTTCCCAGTACTGGGTGCTGGAAGCAAGAACTGCCAAGAGGTTATGTTCCACAGGCCAGGGGAAGGGCAGCACCAAGAGGTTCCCACAGCCTGATTCCACCCACTTGCTAAGTTCCACTCTAACATACCTACAGCATCCATAAATTACAGTATATACAGGCCTTCTACTTGTATTTAAACACCTTCCCTAAATTACTAACTGCACACAGGGTATTCAATTTGTAGTCAGATCAAATACTAGACCAGTTCAAGGTTTGTGGTCTTCTCCCATCAACGTACACAGGAAGCCAATCTCAGGCCCACTGGCACCCAGACTCTTCTAACAAACCAAGAGGCCAAATGCACGATTTAGAGATTTAAACCCTCCCACCCCCCAAAAAAAGTCCACAGTAAGAACACAACATTCAAGGAAGCCATTTTGGGTCAGAGCTGAGGCATGCTGCCGACAGGTGTGAGTGATGTCCTTCCTCAGTGTGAAGGTCCTACTGCCTCCCACTAGTGACAGGAAGTCCTCTCAAGGTCACTAGGAAAGCATCAGTCCTAGTTAGCAGCCCTATTTCCATGTCACCCAGAGTCCTGAAGACTGCATGGTTTTGAAGATTGAAAGACTGGTCTTCCTGGTTTGTAGTACGCATATAAGTGAAATGACTAACCATCCCTGGGAGCCACAAACCGCACTCATCGGCACTGTGCTGCGCGTGCCACGTCAGCCCATAAAGCACCTCCCTCCCGGGTCACAGGCAGGCGACATAATGGTGGCGTTAGGGTTTATTAGGCTGTGCCTTAGTACAGGCGCTGGGCCTTGCCCATGGTGCTCTTGATATATAAAGCCCGGACATTCTGCCAATTCTTCTTGAGCAATGACACTAGGAAATTGACAGCTAAGTGGATATTGTACACAAGCTCATCATCTGTCATCTTCACATGACCAACAGCCACTGCCAGACAGAGAACCTGCGGGGAAAGGACAATCAAATCAGGTTTGGTGGCTAGATGGACAGAAGAGAACACAGGGAGAGTGGGCACGTCTACAAGCCAGGTGGCCTGTCCCTCCACTCATGGAGAAATGCCTTGGTGTCCAGCCAGGAAGACCAGGGCTATTTGAAGAGCTTCAATCCTGCTCAGTGACTATTACGTATGTTAAGTATCCATAAAAATGCAAACCCAGCCGCCTCCCATGATGTGGGCAAACTTCAGGGCCCTGCCACCATCACCAGGGCTTAACCTATGCAACCAGCTGGACGTCCCTCCTACCTTCTTCATCTGGAACTTGATGGTGGACTTCACTTCATCGACTTTGGCCACCATGTTCTCATTATGGGTGAGCAAGGAAGGGAACTTGCCAGCCTTATTCAGGCCTGGGCCCAGGATTCGTGGGATCTGCTTGATCAGAGACTCTGAAGCCAAAAAGGCATCATACTTCTTGGCTGGTAAAAGAGGAAGCCATTGGACTCTTAGGACCTGGCCCCGAAGGCAACCTCCAACAAACAGGGCTCTCTGAGCCAGCCACAGAAGTAGCCTCTATCCAGCACATTCTATCCCCTCCCACTTCCAGGTACCAAATCTCTTCCATCCCCTCCTCATTCAGCTGATCATCCCATCCTACTAACTTTTACTGATCCAAAAATATTCACATAAAACCTGGTATCAGAAGCCCAGGCAGACTCACAATCCATTTTGCAATGGAAAATGCACACTCGTTAAAGAGTGCTTAGGTTCAAACCCTGCTTTCCTGCTTACCGCACAACTCGGGCACATTTCCTATCTATAAAATGCTTAGACCACACAGGCTCAGATTTTTAAAAATTAATTAACTTGAGCTTTAAGTGCAAATCCCAATTCACTTACACCTGATTAGTCAACTCTTTATGGGTCTTACCTGTTTACAAACCAACACCTAGCCTTCCCTTATAAAATTCAACCATCAAAGCAAATATGAAGAACTTTCCAAAGGCTAAAAAATACTACTCAAGATAATATGGGTGAATGTTGAACCACTGTTTTGTGTATGTGAAACCATCCTCTAAGATTATCAATGATACTTTAATTAAACAAACAAAAAAAAACTACTCAAGTTAACCAACCAGATACTTTCAGTCATAACTCTACCCCCCTTAATTATTGTAAAGTCCAAATGGCAAGAATGCCACTTTTTAACACTCCTACTAAGAGAACTGCTTGCCCCCAACACACCCCAAACACAAATCCACTTACCCAACTTCTTCACCAGTTTCTTATTCTTGTTGAGTTTTTTTAGTGCCTCGATGTCCATGTGGGGGATGTCCACAGCCTTGGCCTCGTCACAGTGCTGCTGGTCCCCGAGCACACACACGGAGAACTTGGGGCGGGGAGTGGACTTAAGCCTGCATTTTGGGGGGCAGAACAGGTCATGCGCAGCCCCGAGTCCCAAGGACAGGTGAAGGGGTCTGGGACCGCTGCAGCCACGGAGCCTTACCCGGAGGGTCCACATTCACCAACAGCTAGTCTGGCTTCTCAAACTAGCCGGCGGGCTTGGCCAAGGCCTCCCCACGCCTCCCCTCTTGTTTTAAGACCCAGGGTGGAGGTCCGTCCAGCCTCGCCTGCCCGGAGCAGGGAGGTCTGAACTACCCGGGCTCCTCAGTACCGCACGTGCCTGCCCGCCTCAGGTTCAAAGGAGCCTGAAGGGAGGGGCCGGGAACGCGTGGCACTGAAGGCTGGGTGGGGTCAGAACGGTGCCAACCTGACGGTGCCCGAGAAGCGTTTGTCCTTCTGAGGATCATAGTTCTTCAAGCTGATCTGCAACTCCACCGTCTCCAAAAACCTTAGAAAAAGTCAACAAAGTTTACCAGCCGCCCGCGGCCTCCCAAACCGCCCGGGCCGGAAGTCCCCGCGGGGCCCGCGCTTACTTCCGGCGCTTGCGCTGGTTCCCATGCAGGACTTCCCGCACCGCCTCGTAAAGGGTGTCGCGGGAGACTTTGCTGCTGCGAGAGAAAAGCAAGACGAGCGCTCAGCCCTGGGGGCCGCGGACCAACGCCCACGGCGTGTTCGGAAGCCTGAAGCTTCGAAACCGGGATTCCGGACACCACGGCGAGCGATTTGGGTCCGAAAACCAGGTGCAAGCCCCGAAAAAGGGGAAACATACTGGCGGCCAGGCTTGAACGCCGAGCCCGCAGGTACATGCCTAGCAATAAACACCCCTCAGTGAAGCAGAGGCAAGGAGCCCCCCCCCCGATTCCGCCCGTTAGGTATTCCTCCCCACCGGGGCGCAGGAGTGGCAGATGAATGCGGATAGCACCCTACACACCACTCACCTCATGGTGGCCCGCGCCGAAATGACCCAGGAAAAGGCCAACTTGGCTCGCGCACGCGCACAAATAGGGCCCTTATTCTCGCGAGATATACCTTGTTACTGTGGCTCCGCTCCCGGAAGCGGTCGGGGTCGCTCAATCGGTGGGAGCGCTGCCGTCTGCGGCCGCTGGAGGGTGCTGCTGTGCGCTGCGCCGCTGGATCTGCACGAGGACTTGAGACGCTTAGGCAAGAGGCTGGGTCCTCGGCTCGCCCTTCAGTAGCCGCACGTACTGGGCCCCGCACCGTGATGGCCGCTAAGAGCGTGCAATACTCGCACATTTGTCCCTCAAACCTCTAACCACTTCCTCCTGCCATCCGCACCTGCTTCAGTTCTCAAAAACAGGCTTTACTCCTTACCTCTCTCCCTCACCATCTTGCTTTACTGGGGGCTCAAGGCTTCTGAGAAAGTTGTGAGAAAGGACATGTCAAGAAAATTCTGTTCCTGACTGGTCCTGACCTCTCAAGCCTCCAGCTCTCTCTTTGAGAGTGTTTTTCTGTCCTGCTAAATAAAACTGTCTTCTAGCCTTCTCAGAAAAGAAAAAAAAATGAAGTTCTGTTCCTGGCCCCCTCAAAGCCTGCAGTAGGCAAGAAGAGCTGGGAAAGTAACTATAATGAGCTTTCACCCGATAGCTGATTCAATAACATCTACCTGCTAACTGTGTAAGAACCAGGAACCTAGCTAGGTGCTGCAAGAATACAAAGATGTAAAGCAGACAAGCCCTTCCTGCCCTTTCCTCTGCCCACAGTAAACCCAGGAGCCCTTCAGATCCCTCCTCAAATGTCATCTGCCCCAAAGCCTTCTCCAACTCGACTGAGTCACTCCCACCTTCAAGCCTCCCTACCATGGTTGGTACACACCTCACCTACTCAACAGAGAGCTCTGATAGGGCTGCAGTGGGTGGTAGCACCCGTTATCTGTCCCACAGAACGTGAATGAACGACCTTCAGCACTCTACCACCTTTCCCTCACGAGACATTACACCAGGAAAAAGATGCTCCTTGTCACTGAGCAGGGTAGGGCAGGGAGTGGCAGTGCTGTGTATCAGTTTTCAACAAACACCCAGAGTTAACAGGAAGACAGGCACTCCTAATAAGACACTACTGAATTTGCTTTTTATTAAATACCACTGATAAGTATTATTCAAGTTAGTAACAAGAGAACACAGAGGATAGTAACATATACTTGAGCACAAGACATTTGTGCTGAACTCACAAGGAGCCCTGGGCTCCTGGAAGATCATCTCCTAAGGGTCTGCTTTGACTCTACTGAGGCCTATCAGAAAGCTGCTGCCCTCAAAACCTGAGGAAGAAGTGAGAGGAGTGAGCCCAGGATCAGCAGCCCTGGGAAATAAAGTTCATCTAGCCCCCTTAGCCAAGGGCCCTCCCTGATGGCTGGGCAGCCAGGGTGGCCTCTCTGCAGCCTACAGCAGGGTGGTAGCTGATCCCTGGAATGGCCAGACTCTGTCTTTACCCCCAAAACAGGGACAGTGCTCAGAGCAGAAGTGTCCTTCGGGAAACTGATGAGGAAGCTCCAGAAGGGTGGTCCCCTGGTGGATGGTCAGGGGGCCAGACGTCTCAGGGTGGCCTGCAGGGACTTCCTCAGAAAAGTGGTGTTGAGCTCTAGGGCTGCAGCCAAGCCCAGCCTCTGGGTCTCAGTAATCTAGCGAGAAGGAAGAATCATGTCAGGACTCCAGCAGCTGATCCCTCCCCTCTCCCCCCTGCCCCTGGGCTCTGTTATAAAAGAGAAAGAAATCCAGGACACAAGGATGATGGAGGAGATGACTCCCTGAGCAACTAACCTCATTATTTCACCAAGGTGAAGCAAGGTCTTTGGATTCAGGTGGACCTGGTGTCAAATACTTACTGCAAAACTTCCTAAGCTACGTTAATAATAGCTGCCAATTACTGGGGTGCTTACTGTGTGGCAGCAATTTATATGCATTACTTCATATAATCCTCACAACCCTCCATTTGTACAGATGAGGAAACTTTGGTTCAGAGACCCTCCTCTGTGGCTGCTACATTCCTTCTGGGCCATACTTTTTCTCCCCTGATCTGTTGCTACAATCTCTGGACAGGTCTCCAATCCCCATTCTTTAAAGAGGCCAGAGGTTTCTTTTTAAAAAGCAAATCTGATCAAATCACTCCAGCAGCCACCATCCATTCTCATGTTTTTTGGCCCCCACTGCAATGAACTACCTGTAGATCCCCTTGGATATTCACTTCCTACAGTTTCCTTTGCCTGTAATGCCCTTTCCTCCACCTCAGCCCTTGACTACACTCAACCTTTAAGAGTCAGGAAGCCTATCCCATTCCCAACCACAAACAAGGTTTAGTTGCCCCCTCTTCATTTGCCACAAAAGCCATATATTCCTCTTACCGGCTCCTACCAGATGTTATAATGATCTGATCTGTTTATCATCTCTCTCCCCTCTCACTAGCCCTTCTAGGGAAGATGATCAAGTCAAGGACAGGGACTCTGTCATGCTCACTGTTGATTCCCCAGTGCCCCATAAAGCATCTGGCCCACAGTGGTACTGACTGGACGAACAAACTCCTAAGCAGCGCCATTCCCTAGTTAGTTCTCGGCTTGAACTTGTGGTCTCCCTGGCTAACACTCAGGGATTTCTGCCTGGCAAACATCTCTACACCCTCATGGCAGGCTCAGAGCAGCAGGATCTGCCCGTGGCCCCATCAACACTCACGTTGGCCTGATACTTGGTCACCACTATCAGCACGAGCTTGGCATAGGCTGTGGATGTGGTGGCCACTGGCCCCTCTTTACAAAGCTTCTCCATCAACAGATTGAACTTCTCAGTGGTCACCTCCACCTGCATACATCGGGAGATGGGACAGTAGCACAAGAAAGGGCCCTGGTTTCAATTCCCAACTCTACTATTTCCTACCTAGGTAGCCCTGGGCAGGTCATTTAGCCAAACTAAGCCTCACTTTCCATATCTGTAAAATGGAGCTGATACCATCTACCTCTGAAGATCATGAAAAGGATTAAGTGAGATACGCCCATAAAGCCTGGCACATACGTCTCGGACAGTGGTGGTTACTGTTGCAAAGGTTCAGATTAGGACCAAGTTGAGGTCAAGGATTCTTAGCAGGCTTAGAGGTTGAAGATATAAAGGAGAGGTCCCAAGGGGTACTGCCGACACAAACACAGCTCTTCAAAACAATAATTTAACAAGCATTTATTTATACAGAAGGCACTGTTTTGGGCACTTTATACAAACTGTCCCATTTAAATCTCACCCATCTTGTATGGCAGATGCTATCATCACTCCCTTTTGTAGATGAGGAAACTGAGGCATAAAGAGGTTAGGTTAACTACTTATTATAAACAAAAAAGGCAGAATTTTAGAGACTGATTATAGAAAAATTGCCAAAATACACCATTAAGTGAAAAAAGCAAAGTACAGAGCACCGAGCTTGATGTTATAATCTGCATAAAACACAGGGGAAAAGTAAATTTAAACATATGTCCTTATATAGAAAGCATCTCTAGAAAGGTTCCCCTGAAACTACTTAACACTGATTAGCCCTGGGGAGGGGAATCTAGATGGCTGGGGGAATGTTTTTCCTATATCCTTTTGTGTTTTCAAAATTGTGAACATATGAATCCAATACCTAGTCAAAATTAAATTAAATTTACACACACACTTCAGCTGGTAAGAGGCAGAGCTGGGATTTACCAGCCTTCAGGCGGCAGCACTCTCCCAACGTCACAGGGTACCCTGCTGTAGGGCGGCTATCCTGCTTGCTCCTCCATCACCAGAGGGATCAGAAATCAGGAGCCCTCCCCCCCACCTGTCCACAGCACTGCAGCACTTCTTTGTCCACGATCCCCAAGGAAGCCTGTTTACCTGCTGTTCCAGGAGTGACTGCAACACCAAGAAAGTCTCCTCCTTCCAGGGCAGCTCCAAGACCTGTCTGCAAAGCACAAGCCTGGGTGAAAAAAGCCCGGCTTCCCCCCAAAGCCTGGGTACCTACTGCTCCTAGCCCAAGGCACGGCAAGGCCCTGGGGCAGCCAACAGAGGAAGTAGTTAGAGCCCCTCTGATGCTGGCAGCCACCCAGCAGCCATTGCTCCAAGAGCCCATACTCAGTGCTGGCAAAACCCAGGACTCCTGGGAGCTGACAGTGAAGGATTTGGCAGTGAGGTGTACAAAGGTCCCTGAAAACCACAAATCAAGAGTGCATCCTGAGTACTAAAGGTGAGGGTGACCCAGGGAAGAGGGCAGTGATGGAGTGAGATGACACACAAGGCTTCCTAGACAAGGCAAGCCTTCCCTGCAGAGCCCAACCCACAGAGAGGTCCACACCAGCTGCACTTCCTGTTCTGCTGTGCAGTCCTCAGCTTGTTTGGGAAGGCAGTGAGTCACAGGGAAGCAGTGTGGCTTCTTGGATGCACAGAGTTGGGTTTGATACCAGGCTTTATTACTTGCTGGCTGTGTGACCTTTGGCCAGGTCCCTTAACCACTCTGAGCTACAGTTTTTCCATCTCTAAGGCGACAGCAGCACCTGCCTCATGGGATTGCATGAAGACTAACTGAGATAATCAACACAAAGCACAGAGAACGCTCAGTAAGCGGTGGCTGATTCTTCTGGGGGGACTATCCTCTTTTCATGCTTAGCATTTTATATTTCATGTTCATGTCCAATGGGGTCTTGCCTACTCTTTGTTTCTGTAACAAGATACATGTCTCTATCTTGACTCCCAATTTTAATACCTGAATTAAGCATCGATTTAATAACAATTTTCAAGCACTTACTGGGTGCCAAATACTGTGCTGAGGTCTTTATATACATTATCACATTTAATATCTAGAAAAATTCTACAGAGTAAATATCATCCCCATTTTTCATATGAGGATATGGAGGCTCAGAGAGATGGAGTAACCTATTTGAATTCACACATTTAAATAAAACACATGGTTGAGATTTGAAACCATGTGTGTCTGACTCCAGAGCCAATGCTCTTAACCGCTGTGCCATGTTCCAACTACATGGTGAACTACTCAAGTGCAGGAACCACCAACCTCTTCTCTGCACACCCCTGCACAGAAGACTAAAGCCCTGGGTTTGGGAAGATGCACGGGATGGCACCTTGCACAGGGCCACAGGTGGGATGGCACGGCCAGGTCCAGGCAACAGTGTGCACAGGGCCACAGGTGGGAGGGCACGGCCAGGTCCAGGCAACAGTGTGCACAGGGCCACAGGTGGGAGGGCACGGCCAGGTCCAGGCAACAGTGTGCACAGGGCCACAGGTGGGAGGGCACGGCCAGGTCCAGGCAACAGTGAGAGGGCTGAGCCATTGCCTGTCTTTTAGGCACAGCATGTGGTGCCCGGCCGGCTCCAACTCCAGAAGCAGGCATGGCCGGGGGAGGAGGTGGGAATGCGGGAAGCACAGGTCTATATGCTCACTCCAGCATTAGAAGCTGCATGTCTGGCTCCAGGGCCTTGTCCTTCATGAGGAAACACAGTAACTCTGTTTGAGCTGGACCTGGGCAGGGGAGAGAAGAGGGGAGAAGTCTGAGGAGAAATGGTAGGAGAGGATGGGACTAGTGGGGAACAGAACGCCTGGCTCTTTATGGGGGAGCATTGTCAGAGAAGCAACATGTACCTTTGCTCATTGACTACTCAACTGTTAGGGCCACTCTGGGGTGAAGGATGCTGGGAAGTGAGGGCAGAGCTACCAGGCCTGGGGCTGGTTTTAGAATCACCTGTTCCTGGGGCCTGGAGCACAGGGCCAAGGAGGGCTCTGCAGACTGAGTAGGTATACTTGGCACAGAAGGAGGTCAGAGCAGTCGTGAGCAGGCGGGAGGCTGAGGAAGTCAGGGAGAGAATCTACAGCCAATAGGGAGGAAAACATTAAATCATTTCTTCTTTCAGTAAGCATTTATTAGACACATATTTCAGGTGGTGACACATGTTACAAAGAAAAAGTTATTTTGTAGGACTCACATGGGCCTACCCATTGGAAAAGACATATCTCCCTTCCCCAGCTCTCAAATCTCTTTGGGTCTGGAGCCCAAGAGGGAAGAATTAGATGCCATGTGGGTGGACGGTCTGGGGGTCCAAGCTCTTCCTTTGCCCCAGGCTGCCCAGAAAGGCCAGATGGCTGTGACCCCTTTCCAGGGCACCACCCTTCTGAGGGCTCAGAGTCTCTCCCCCATTGTCACCGGCATTCCACGTGCATCCCGGTGCACCTACTCGTCCAAGAAAGAGGTTCCTGGTCAGCACAGTAGCATTGCCAAGGCTAAGATCTGGTGAAAGGGACAGCAACCAGGTGCAAAAGCCCAGGAGAGCTGTGTCCGAGAGCTGGGAGAGCTGCAGCTGGGAGCAGAGCAGGTCCATCTGCCGAGTAGGAGGGAGGACACAGGGACACTCCGCTAGGCTGTCTCAAGCCAGCAGGGCAACAGAAGCAGTAGGGCAAGGACACTCTAGGGTAAGGTAAGGCTGGCTGAGCTGCCATAAAGGGAGGAACCAAGGGCTAAAATAAACCACTCACTGTGACCTCTGCCCTTGGGGAGACCCAAAACCCAACAAAATCCCCTCCCCAAATTCCCACATGAGGCAGGTAAACACAAACTTCAATGAGAAAAGGCTGGAGAGAGGGGGTGTATCTTTAGGGCCAGTCTTTGTGGACTCACCTGACTGGGACTGCAATCATGGAGAAGCTGCAGCTCAACTGGGGGGGCACCGTCCAAACCCTCCAATCTCTGGGAAGGCAAATCCCATGTTAGGGGTGGCAGAGCCTCAGTGACAATTTCCTGAGGCCATCCCTTCAACTGACAGAGTAGGTGGCTGTGGACCCCGGATGCTACCGAAGAGAACTTGCCCGGGATTAGATGACATATCTGTACTTGGGCCAAGGAAAGCTCCTGCAGTGACCTCAGATCTTCACTCCACAACCCACCCCCACTGACGCACATAGCCTGTGCCTCACTACACTGGGGCTCCCCTTCCAGGCAGACAGTGGAATAGTGGCTAGGTGGACAGAATAGGGCCGGTCACCTCCCCAAGGGTCTTGAGCAGCTGCTGCAGCCTGGGAACCTGGTCCTGTGGAGAAAAGCCCAGTCACTGACAAGTCCCTACCCACACAAGGCTGTCCCAAGCCCCGTCCTGCCTTACTTTCCTGAGAAGACTCCAGGTCAGAGGGAGCTAGTGGGCAAAGATAATTCAAGAGAGCCAAGAACGTGACACCCAAACTTTGAAAAGCATTTAAGAACTCAAACTACACAAGGTCCATGTAAACCCAGCTGTTTACAACTGTCTTTTCGGCATCCCCACCCTACTGGGGGCAGACCCAACCTTGGGCTGAGTGGCCATGCTGGATGCTAGCACAACTGCCCACACCCCTACAGGATGGGCTGGAAGGGGTTCCTCTGGAGTCTCTCCTCTTGCACGGCACCCTTTAACCTCATGTTATAGTTCATTAGGCCAATTGTTTCCCACCTCCAGTAACTCCCTTCCCCACCCTCAGCTCAGAGTCTGTGGAACAGAGACTACATTCCCTTGGCCCCACCCTCCCTCCCCTTGCTCCACAGACTAAAGTTGTCCCAACTGGGAAATAGTTTCTCAACTAGCCTTTGCACTGAATAAATCCCGCATTCCTAAAGGATCGCTCTAAACCCAGACTTCTCACCCTAGTACCTGGATAGCTTTGGGTAACTCCAAACTCTCAGCTAGGCCCTTAGCTTCCTCCAGACTCTGACCAGCCTCACTGGGCTCAGCCTCCATGACAGGCCGGTTCTCAATGGGAGATGCACCTCCTCCATCTGCCAGGGATTCCAAAGATTCATGTTCAGGTCTCTCCTCCTGACCACCTTCTTCCTCTTCTTTCCTTTCCAAACACTGGAACCTTTTGCGGACCCTTTCCCTCTCAGGACTGACAGGCTCTTCCTCGGGCTCCTTTCTGCGTTTTCCAGGCCACTGGAAGTCCTTGTGCTCCTCGTCCTCTTCTTCCTCTTCAGGGTCTGGAGCCTGGGGCACCTTCACCCTCCGGCCCCCTTGGCCCAGCCGCCTACACAAGCCTCGCAGCTGTCTCTGGCACCTTTTAGACAGTGGGGATGCCCCCTCAGTGGAGACCCCAATGCCCATATCCCTTCGCAGCAATTCCCCAAGGGCTCGGAGCCAGACATCAGGGTCAGGGCTTAGGTCCTGCTGTGCAACCTGCAGAACAGGGAGGAGCCTGCTTTCAGGCAGCGATGGCCAAACAGCCATCAGCAGGGACATCAGGTTCCTCTGGCACAACTGGGGCAGTCGCAGCAGCAGTGGTTTCCTGGGTAGCAGAGAGAGGACAAGGAGTTAAGAGTGTTTTGCTGAAAGGAGCATAGGACAGATGGGATAAATCTAGAAGCTAGATGGCAATGGATAGACAGGGTGGGTTGCTGGGGGCAGAATCACAAGCCAGTGTGGAAGGAGAGGGGACAGCATGATAGTCATTCAACAATCGTTCATTGAGTATTCTTTGCTGGGCCCTCCTCTTCCAACATCTACTTCGCTCAGAAGTTCATACTGAAACTGTATCACATCCACGCTTGTTTCACATAAAAAAGAAAAAAGTCCTCTCCCAAACTTTGTGTAAAAAAAAACTCCAAGATGCTGTGTAATGCCTTGTCTGCTCCCCTTGGCAGTGCCCTGGAACTCACAGGGTTCCATCTGTCTAGCTCTAATGTTCCTTTCACCAAACTGAGTCCCTGAGAGGAGGAGGCAGTATCAACTCCCTGTGTCCCAGTCCACAGCAGGCACCTGAGCGAATCAACCCTCTGAGAATGAGCCGTCTGTAATGTAAAGGCACAGATCCAGAGGTTGGGTGCCGAGGCCTGCTGGCGTGGCAAGTCACCAGTGCACCAAGCCCATCACCCACCCCACCTCCGCTCCTCTCTACACATGACTTTGCAGGGCTGTTTGTTACCACACACAGAAGCACTAGGGATGTTTGTGAGAAAATAAAAGCAACTTTTATGTTTTTGTGGAAAAAAAACTAAGTGCGAGAGAAAACTAGAGTAAAAGTTACAAAGATGGTCAGTTTGTGGTGGAGAATATTTGGGAGTAGACAGGTGGGGAGGACCTACTCCATGGGCTTTGCGCTGTTTTTGTATGCCCATGGACTCCCTTATCAAAATAAGAGTGTTAAATGCATAAAATACATAGGATTTCAAAAGAAACCAGTTATACTTGAGTGCAGTTCTATCCAGAAACCCAAGGTTAAGTCCCCCTCCCCTTACTCTGCCCAGAAAAGGCCAGACAGCTGGACAAACATTCCTAAAACCTCCAATTTGGAAATTCAGGAAGTTTTCCTGATCCATCTCTGGAAAGAAATTCAAAGTGGAGTATGGTTAGAAAATATCATAACTCCTATTTCTATTTATCTAAAACATAAGAAACCAAGTATTACAAATATTTAATGTGTAATCAAACATTGAATGGTTCTCCACACTCGTCTCCAGCCTAATCGGGAGGGCGGCGTCCGGGAGTGGAAGGCCCGCTCTCCAGCC